>WSYH01001962.1:0-100385 GCA_036426205.1 Ascaphus truei | reverse complement strand
GAGAGCAAAGAAACAGCACTCTCAGGTATAAAGAAAAACAATGTATTAGGCAATACAAAATGAACACAGAGACAAACCAACGTTTCGGTCCACTAAGGTCCTTCCTAAGGGTGGTGTTAAGGGGCACTGGCACACAGAAGATATATATACCCATATATACCCATAACCACCCTCTGTGACTAATTGGGGATTCACTAATTAACCAAACACTGGGAACTCATGAGATCATTATCCAGCACCGACAGGCGGCGGCCATCTTAGAGCCTATGTAAACATATCCAAATGAGCATGTGTCAGCAGAGGACCGCCCTCTAGTGGCCTGTAATATCGCCTCCATATCCGTGCCAGCAAGTGAATGACGTGAGCCCTCTGGAACGAAACCAAGGGAAAGCAGTGAGGGAACATGAAGTGAACACACAAATAGGGATGATTAAAAACAATGGGAACCGGATATGTGGGTAAATATATGGATAAGCACAATTAACAGTAAAAAAAAAAGTGATAAACACCTAACATACAGTATGACTAAAAGAAAAATATTTGTGTACTGCATAGAATATATCTAACCATGAACTACACTTGTCAAAAGGAATATATAAAGCGAAAGACGTAAATCATGATATGCAGGCTAACGTGGAAGGTGAACTCCTAAATCATCTATAAAAAACAACTCGTTCCAGAGGGCTTACGTCATTCTGTTGCTGGTGCCGATTGGCTGGTCCCTGTTTGGGCACCGATATGGAGGCGATGCATGCGCCGTCACAAATTTGTTGCCTGGATACACAATGCTTACAGTTGCATTACAGGCCACTAGAGGGCGGTCCTCTGCTGACACATGCTCATTTGGATATGTTTACATAGGCTCGAAGATGGCCGCCGCCTGTCGGCGCTGGATAATGATGTCATGAGTTCTCAGTGTTTGGTTAATTAGTGGATCCCCAATTAGTCACAGAGGGTGGTTATGGGTATATATATCTTCTGTGTGCCAGTGCCTCTTAATACTACCATGAGGAAAGTCCTTAAAGGACAGAAACGTTGGTTTGTCTCTGTGTTCATTTTGTATTGCTTAATACATTGTTTTTCTTTATACCTGAGAGTGCTGTTTCTTTGCTCTCTCTTTGGTATATTTATATATATATATATATATATATATCTTATATCTATATATTATATATATATATAATATATATATATATATATAATATATAGATTATTATATATATATATTATATTAATATATATATATATATATATATATATATATATTTTTAGATAATTGCTGTGTGCTGGGTGATAATGGGAAAGGCAGGGTTGGCAGACCTGCCTAAGACATGAAGATGGACATACAGTTGTATTTACATGTGCATATTTGCTTTGCCGTGGAGGTGTTTGTCATTTTTTTTTATATACTGAGTTAAGTTATGGTGAGTAAAAAAAGTGACAAAAACCCTCCACAACAAAGCAAATATGCAAATATGCAAATGTAAACTCACCATAACTTAACTCAGTATGGTAAGCCCCATCCTTTAGCTTCTTTGCATAGCTAGTTAATCAACCCCACACTGATGAGACCCATTAAGGTCGAAACAGCTGTCTGTGGGTGGGTTTTCTGGCTATGCACCTTAACCTTGGCTGTGCTCAAAGCTGTTACCATGCAGCAAGCTTAAGCCTATAGGGAACCATGTTAAAAATGGTTTTTGTAGCAAAAAGTGGCACTGTGCTCATTTGCATGTCATTTCCCAGAATCCATTGCTGCAGTGAAAGTGCTGTGTGCTGGGTGATAATGGTGAAAGGAGGGGTTGCAGACCGGCCTAAGACATGCAGATGAGCATACAGTTGTATTTACATTTGTATGTATATATATATATATATATATATATATATATATATATATATATATATTTATATTATAATACATATACAGATAAAACATACTGGACACCTAACAAGCTCTATTGAACCCCCAAAATAACCACAACATAATATAAGCATATGAGTGTCACAGAGGAGTGCTAATGAGCATGGCAATATATATTTAAAACCAGAGACAGAACATAAAACCAGACAGAGCTCAGTGCACATTCAGTGAAACTCATAAACGGTACAGTGCCTAAATATATATGTATAATATCTATTAAATAAAATGGTCTTTTAGTTAATATATTTGGCCAAAATTGTTGTAAGCCCCTGAGCCACTGACTGCACATTTCCAGGGGTCCCTAACACTAATATAAATACTTTATATTAGTGTTAGGGACCCTGGAATGTGGTCTGCCGTGCAGTGGCTCAGGGCTTACAACAATTTTGGCCAAATATGTTAAACTAAAAGACCATTATTATAGTATTTATACGTATATATTTAGGCACTGTACGCGGTATGAGTTTCACTGGATGTGCACTGAGCTTGTCTGTGTTTTATGTTCTGTCTCTGGTTTAATATATATATATATATATATATATATAAATATATATATATATATATATATATATATATATATATACAGTGTTCGACAAATCACCCAAAAATCTACTCGCCCAACCAAAAAATCTACTCGCCACCTAGTCCCGCCCCACCCCGCCCTAGTCCCGCCCCCAACCCCACTTTAAAATAAAATATATAAATAAAATAATTTAATAAATTCTAGTCAGAACAAATTCGTTTTTTGACATAAATGTATGTATTGTATTACATTATACTAGTGTGTGTGTGTGTGTGTGTGTGTGTGTGTGTGTGGTGGTGTGGTGGTGTGTGTGTGGTGTGTGTGTGTGTGGTGTGTGGTGGTGGTGTGTTAGAATAAAGCCAGGTGGTGTTTTAAATCACTTCTCACAACCAGATCATTCCATAAATGATTTAAAAATCAAAATCCTCATGGAATGTTTAAAAGCACCCAAGAATGGAAAACATTTGAACTCAGAATGATAAGACTCTTTGACACCCCACCCCCCCCCCCCCAACCAAACCCAAAGGAACATTTCAATGCGGACATGGGTTTTCTCACACCCTATCAAAATTGTTTGTAATTATCCTGCTTGCCTCAATTCTTATCCACACTTTCTCTCCCCCCAAGAATCCCTTCCCCCCCTCCCCCACCTTTCTTTGACACTGTCCCCTAGCTTCAAACACTTTTAACACCCCACCTTATCTACAATAAATATCTGTTTTTTTCCCTCTCTCTACACTGTTTTAGCCATTGAATCCTTTGTATATCAGT
The DNA here is from genome assembly GCA_036426205.1 of Ascaphus truei. Classification (NCBI taxonomy): domain Eukaryota; kingdom Metazoa; phylum Chordata; class Amphibia; order Anura; family Ascaphidae; genus Ascaphus; species Ascaphus truei. Next base: position 97,173 of record WSYH01001962.1, on the reverse strand, counting down.
ATTGCTTGACCTGAAGAAGGGAGAATAACTCTCGAAAGCTTGTCCTATGACATAAATTGTTTGTCCAATAAAAAAGGTATCACCTAATACTGAAGAACTCATTTATTCTGCACTATATATATATATATATAGCTATAGATAATATTATATTATAATATCTATAGTATATATTTATACAGTGTTCGACAAACCTTACATTTGCTCGCCCGGGCGAGTAAAATATTGGCCCAAGCAGCACACGTTTGGTACTAGGTGGCGAGTAGATTTTTTTGTGTGGCGAGTAGATTTTTTGGTGATTTGTCAACCACTGTGGTGTATATATATATATATATATATATATATATATATCTATTATATATATATATATATATATATATATATATATATATATATTCTACAGTATATTAAGGTTTACGTAAATGTAATGTTATTATTATATGCATTTAATATACAGTATTTAAATGATATATATTTATAAAATGTGTAGGTAATAAAAAAAAAAATATATATATATATATATATATATGAGAATACATACACAATATAAACACATGACCATCTCTAATATTTATAACTTTCAATTTACAAAATACCCCTCTTATTTATATGATGCCAACCATGTACACTTTACAACATTACATTAGGAGGTAAATACTGTACATTACAAACATTTGGAGTAAGTGCAACAGGTAAATTACAACATAAGACTGAAAGAGTTTACAATCTATCGCTCGGATACATCAAACTCCTTAAAAACAGAGTTAATATCACACACCCCTCCCCAACCCCCCCCCCAAAAAAAAACTGCAACTTATTACAACAGTTTAGTGATGGAAGTCACCAGATTGCATTAATATTTCCATTTTACCCATAGTTGCGATGCGGGAATTAACTCAACCATTAACACATTTATTACCGCATTGCGATAGCATTAATAATATTTCTATCATCGGCTTCTGTAATATCAATTACCGTATGGTACAAATAACATTAACCCATTTCTTGACTCGGGAAACCAAAGTATACCAGGAAGTATAAAATGGTTAATGCGCCCCACCAAAAAATCTACCAACCGTCCCTGGCTACCTTTGTGGCTAGTAACACATTGTATTTCAATACTTTACATCTGCTAAGCAAACAAAGGGTTAATCCCTAGCTGCTCCCCCATACCACACCCCCACCACCACCCCCATGGCTATTGACCATTCCAAATACCCCAAAAAATGTATTAAATAAAAAAAATTACATTAGAAATAATAAACGAAATATATTTGAAACATGGAACAATTAATTGTCACTGAGGCTAACCAAGTCCCTCTCACTGGGGACCTAGATAGCAATCAATTGTGATCTGTAATAGAAATTAGCTTTCTTACCAACATTAAACTACACTACCTACCCCCCTTGACTGCCTTACAGACTAGTAAAGCATTGTATTGCAATGCTTTACTAACCACTAAGGCAAACAAGGGGTTACCTACACCACCCTTACACCCCCGGGAGGCATAACTACCCAAGAGGCCTTGTAGGCACAGTGACAATCAATGGCTTTATGTTTTTCATGTATTTTTTTTTATTTGTTATGCAGTGGTTTTTTTAATGGTTATCAATATGAACCAAAAATCTCCTTACTTGTCATAAATATACTGTATGTCCGATACTCCATTTTTTCTTTCCCCATGCAGTTTCTACTTAGGGCAGCATCCTTCAATTTGTTTATTTCCGATATTTGCAAGAAAAAAGATTGTAAGTAGCAGCAAGACAGCAGTGGTATCCAAATATGCACAAACTGAGCAGTTTATTCAATCACTTTCAGAGTGACAAAGATTTAATTTGAATGGCCAAAACCCCAATTAGCCACATTTTGAATAATAAGTCTATTGTCTATGTAGTTCACAGGGGGTTGGAGGTGAGGATATGCGGGTGGAGGATGAGGACAGATACCCTGAGGTCGGTGGCTAGGTCTCCCGGGGGAGAGGGCAGAGGTGGTGTGAGGGGTTAACCCCTTGATTATCTTAGAGGCTAGTAAAGCATTGCAATGAGGCCAAGAGGGGTAAGTGGTCTAGTTTAATGTTGATATTAACCCCTTTTTTTAGCTTTTATGTAGTCATGGAAACCCATGACTGGTTGGCCACTTGGACTACTAGGGGGTTAATATGTAGTCTAATGTATGTAACGTAATATTTGAATCACCTGTTCCATACTGTTTTAACTTATATTGCCTATGTATATATAAAGTTCATTATATACATACGGTAGGCAAGATAGGACTACAGTCATCCTGGAGTAGGTAATAAAAAATGTGTGGTATTTATGCTGTTAATCACATACCAATAAATATCAGAACATAATGTATGGCATGCGTTATTATGACTGTTTTTAACAGATTCAATATTTTAAACAGACCCGATGAAAAAAAAAGCATTATTTTTACCAGTGCAACATTGATTCATTGTCCAATAAAATAACACCTTTTTTTTGGTCGTTAATACAGCATTTTTGGCTTACTGGAGGCTGATGTATTCTGGCCAAAGTGTTATGTTGGGAGGTTTACAGACACATTAGGAGTAAAAATTGCATTTTTAGAAATTCACACAGGGGAGGTTAAGTGAATATGGAGTGCATATCAGAGGCATAAAATGTTTAATGAGCTGCTTCTTTTAATACTGTAGGTAGATTATTAACTGCGCTTTAAATGGGAGAAGGATAGTTAGGGAGTTGAATGTAACCCCTAGGCAGCGTGCTTGGGAGAATGTGTGATTAGTAGTTTTATTTATTGTAATGTAGAAGGGAACAATGGCATCTGGTTTGGGAGGGAATATGAGAAGTTCTGTCTTAGCCATGAGGCAACAAAGGGCCATCCAGGCAGAGATAGCGATTGGACTGCGGGTATAAGGTCAGGTGTACTGTAAATATAAATTGTTGTGCATTGCCAAAGAAAGTTCAAAGGAGTTAATGAGGTCACCCAGCGATAGGGTATAAAGAGAAAAATAGTAAGGGACCTAAAATGTAGCCTTGAGGTACACCTACAGAATGTACTTTAGAGGTTGATGAGGAGTTGGCATAAGAGACATTGAAGCAATGGTGAAGGAGGTAAGAAGAAAACCAGTAGAGGGCAGTGCCAAGGATACCAAGATACTGCAGAAGAATATGTAGGCAAAAAGGGTGGTCAACCATATTGAAAGTAGCGGAGAGATCAAGAAGAATCCGAATGGAGTAATTCCGTTGAGATTTTGCATTATGAAGGTCATTAGCTACTTTGAGTGCAGTATTTGATTTGTTGCAATGAAAGAGCATTTTGTGTACATTTTTATTGCCACTGCATTGCTTGTACTAATTACTTACCTTCTCTGATAAACAAATTTAGAAATTTAGAACTGAAGTGTAAAAATGCAAACAATTAATGCATTTATTTCATATCTTGTCTAGGGTCCACTGATTGTACTCTTCTATTTCCACACCCATCATGGTACTGGGATAACCTCTTGAAAATATGCGTTTTCATTTTTGCATTTATAATGCCAGTCCTAATCATAACAGTATGTTACGGAATGATGATTTTACGACTCAAAAGTGTTCGGATGCTCTCAGGATCCAAAGAAAAAGATAGAAATCTGAGAAGAATCACCCGGATGGTCCTTGTCGTGGTTGCTGTGTTTATTGTCTGCTGGACTCCCATCCACATTTATGTTATCATCAAAGCTCTGATCAATGTCCCTAATTCTCTTTTTCAGATAGTCACCTGGCATGTCTGCATTGCTTTAGGTTATACAAATAGCTGCCTTAACCCAGTCCTTTATGCTTTTCTTGATGAAAACTTCAAGAGATGCTTCAGAGAATTTTGCATCCCTACATCCTCAACTATCGAGCAACAGAACTCCACCCGCATGCGTCACAACACACGTGACCATGCATCCACTGCCAATACTGTGGATAGGACTAATCATCAGGTATGACTAGCAGTGGAAATGTCATCTCTGGATTCAGGAATTACTGCACGAGATGACATGACTTCAGAAGTTACTCAAATAACTACAGGGCTTTAATTCATTGATGGAGTTAGGCTCAAAGAGAAAATTGGTTTTGTGTTTGGCACACATAGTTCCCAAGCACTTTATAGGAGAAGAAAAAATTGATCTTGTCCTTATTGGCTACATTATTGATCATAAAAACTCTTAAACATATTGTAAATGTTGCATCTAACACAAAAAATTGTATAAATGTAAAATTATCATTGGTGAGAGTCGTAAATTAAGACAGAATCATAAAGTTCATTTTTTCTGGTATGATAAAAGTCAAAGACAATTTTTTTAGAGAGGAAAAAAATATGTGGGACTATAAAATTGTGTTATGGTCAGCATTACATTCTGGTGATTTTATGAAAATACCTGGAGAGTATTCATCGGTTATTCTCAGTCATGCTTTTTTATAGAGATGGGCACATTATTTTGGCGGATTTGAATCTGCAGTGAATCAGCCGGTTTCTTTGGTCCGCAAATTTCAGCGGATAAATCTAAAAAAGGTCAATTTGCGATGTGAGGATTTTTTTATTATTATTACCAATACACTCCGCGGATTCTGCAACTTGTGGACAGATTTGTAGAATCCAATTTGCAGATTCATCAATTCGGTGGCGGATTGTTAAGAATCTGCCAACGGATTGCTGAATCTGCGGATTTGATTCTACAAATCCGTCCACTGGTTGTATCTAATGGCAGGTTTTTCATGAATCCACGTGGATTGAAAACACCCAAATCGTTGACAGATTTTACACTGTGAAAATCCGAGAAACGGATTTGGGCGCATTTGCCCATCTCTACTTGTTTCACAAAACAGGCATCATTTTTGGATTGCAAATAAATTGATGGGATGTCTGTAATCAATTGTTGCGGTCCTAGTTGTTTACAATTATAATTAGTCTCAACATGATCTCCTTCTATCAAGGATTTTCAAAGAAATCTTGAGCAATATTGAAATGATGGAAAAGCAGTGCAGCAATGTTTATGTTTAAAATCGATCTTAAAATGACCATACTTGGAAAATAGCTAATTTGACCAGAGACCATTAATATATCCGGTTTTTAGTTTCTTATTTTCCAATGGTATGTCAACAACTACATAATCCAGCCATATACTGTAAGGGGAACTGTGCAAAAGCACAATTAATTTCATCATTCTGTAAATCCATTAAATTGTAATAAATTCATAATTAGTGTTAGGAATTGCTGCAGTGGGCAGTAAATACTGTAACTTTTCATCTAGCTAATTTCCAAGTCTAAAAGAGGTGTCATTTCAACTGAGAAATAGGAATAGAAGATTAGTTACTTAGTATTTAAGGAGGAGAGTCTGTGGTGTTCGCCAATGGACAGTGGGTAAAAATTAATTGACAACAAAAATGCAAAATATTTAAAATAAGAGTCAGGTGTCAATTATCTCAATGCTTAAACATAATAACATACAGTAGTAGTTGGTGTCTAAATAATACATTTTGGCATTATTTTTTTTAATTCTATAAGAATATTCTTCTTTTATTTATATTTACTCAGGACCAAAATGCAAAACAAAATCACAGTAAATTCAACATTTCACTAGCTATGTAAATGTAACGAGTGCTCTCACCACAAACAGGACGGGACCGCGAGACTGAGGTGGGGATAGTGATATACACCGACCTACAAATGCGTAACAATGTCTGGAGTGCAGAGTGAAAGTCATGTAGCCGGGTAAGGGTAGAAGAAGTCAGAAAGGTCATTATACTCGCCGTGGTCTGGGGTTGGAGAAGTTGGATGGTCATTGTGCGTAGCCGGGCTCCAGCAGTAGAGAAGGTGGGAGTCCAAATACAAGCCGAGGTCAGGGGTCAGAGAAGGCAGCGGTCTGGGTACAAGCTGAAGTCAAAGATAACAGAGAATCAAGGCAGAATGCAAGAGCAACAGCAGGGCAGCAGGATGCTTGAGGCAAGCACTGGAAACATAAACAGACGTTTATGCTCAGCCAATTTGCCAGAGGGCTGGCTGAGCATATAAAAGGCAGAGAGCCAATGGAAAGGCTGCAGGTAGTGAGTCATCGCACATATTCTGTCCACTGGTAAACAGGGACGGAGTGAACAGCAGGTGCACTGTTGCTGATAGCATTAACCCTTCGAGTGCCCCTGGTATTGTGACGCCGGTGTGAAGTGGGGACAAGATCGTCCTCCGTTGCATCACGGGACATAGCGCGGGGGCGGAGCCTAGGTCCAGTCCTGGCTGGAGTACTGCAGCGCTTGCGCGCAGCGCACATGCTAGAGACATCACCCAATGCGTCACCGGACTCGTCACAGGGGCGGGACCGAGGTCCAATCCTCACAGTAAAATACTATTTCCTTTGTGGCCAAATACTTTTAATAATAAACTAAAAAATACTAGTAACTAATTCAAGTCTAACACTTTTGTGTCTGTCAGAAAGGGGTCTGATAGTAAGTGAGTTTTACAAAGATAGATTCTACCCAACATCATGATTAAGAAAAACAAATGTTGGTATTTGTTAATTTTTTCTGACTACTGTAGATTATAGTTACATAGTTACAGAGTAGATGAGGTTGAAAAAAGACATACTGTACGTCTATCAAGTTCAACCTATGTTAAATTTAGATGACAGATACTTAATCCTATGTTCTATAAAGGGAAAATTAAATTTCTTCCTGACTCCAAATATTGATAATCAGATTACTCCCTGCATCAACATATTTTCCATGTTTACTTACAGTATTGGTATATCCCTCTATAAACTTCCTTTTTAAAAAGATGTTCAACCTTTTTTTTTAAAGATATCTATCTGCCATCACAGTCTCCATGGGTAATGAATTCAACATTTTAACTGCCCTTACTGTAAAGAACATTTTCCTTTGTTGCTGGGAAAATTTCCTTTCCTCAACCTAAAGGGATGACCCTGTATTATTTGTACTGTCCTTGGGATGAATAGTTCTTTTTAAAGCTTCTTGTATTGTTCCCGAATATATTTGTATATAGTTATCATATGCCCTGTTAGATACCTCTTTTCTAATGTAAACTAATCTAATTTAGCTAGCCTCTCCACAAAAAATCAGATTATCCACCCCTTTATTAATTTGGTGGCTCTGTCTCTAGTTCCATAATGTCTTTTCTAAGGAGTGGTGCCCTACATTGTGCTCTATATTCAAGGTGTGGTCTTACTAATGCTTTATAAAGGAGCATAATTATGTTTACTTCACTTTCATCAATTGCCTGTTTAATGCAAGATAATATCGTGTTTGCCTTTGCAGCTACTACCTGACTTTGGGCAATATTGGTACAGTAAGTCTGCTAAATATTTCTCCATCAAGGATTCTCCTAATTTTCCCCATTTAATTTGTAAGTTGCCTGTTTATTCTTGTTTCCCAAATGCATAACCTTACATTTATCTGTATTAAACATCATCTGCTATTTACCTGCCAAAGTTTCCAGTCTATCCAAGTCCTTCTGGAGAGAAATGTCACCCTTCTCTAATTCTACTACCTTGCACAATTTAGTGTCTTCAGCAAAGATGGAGACTTTGCTCTCTATGCCAACTTGAAGGTCATTAATAAACAAGTTAAGAAAGCAGGGGTCCAAGTACCGATTATTGAGGTACTCCACTTAAAACTGTAGCCTAAGGCTGAGTCCCCGCTGGCGCTGAGCTCGCTGAGCGGGCAGCGCTTGGTGCGGTTACTTGCATATATATATGCAAGTTCCGGCTCACGCGATGCGCGCGCGGGCACACACGCTTGGAGCTTTTGTAAATAAAAATGTTAAACTTTCCCGCTTGCTCAGATAGCCCACAATGTCTCCAAACATTGGGATACTCTGAAGTTAGACAGTGTACTTAATCCTACTATGAAAGAGGGACCTCAATTTGTATTTAGGAAAGTCAGATCACTGACAGCCTCTATATCTCCAAACCTCTTCAATTCCAATGTAAGAGGAATTGGAAATATTCCAAATGGATTCTTTACATGTGGACATTGTATCATGTGTCAATATGCAACCCTAATCAAGACAATTAACTGCTTGAAGCCTAAAAAACAGAAAATGATTCAAACATTTATAAATTGTAACACTAGCCACGTTGTGTACATCTTAAAATGTGGCTGTGGAAAATGTTATATCGGACGTACCATTAGATCCTTGAAAACAAGGATCATGAAACACGTCCGTTGCATCAAGAAAGGGGACATTTTACACCCAGTGTCTAGACATTTTACTAACTGCAATATGGGGGGGTATCGGGAACTTTAGTTTCTCAGGCATTGAGCATGTTCAGTCCCCCATTCGTGGGGTGACCGTTTGAACATGCTCAATAGATGATTCAATAGATAATCTAGATATTCACCATGTATGCATTACATCCAATAGGAAGCAATTTAGACTGGGAATTGAAACATTTTCTCTAGTTGTTTTCTGTTTTTTTGTTCTTTTGTTATTGGGGTTGCATACTGCTTTATCTGTATATATCTAATATATCCAATTATTCAAATATATTATTTTATAATAAATTGTGTTCTCCACTGTTGTGCACCATGCTCACTTAGTCATTCATCAATAAAATAGAATATAATATCCGTCCATGTGGTGAATCTGAGAAATGTGTCTTTTCTTACATAACACTCAGTTTTGTGAGTGGTATTTATATTAATTAGTCTTACAAATACGTTTTTGAATAATTCATTCAGTTATTAAAATATAAGGATACATATCTATATGTGATATGGAGAATTTATATTTTTCAAAGATTGACTATATGGATATACATGCACTATCGTTCAGTAGTTTGTCAATTTGTACCTTATACAAATATTAGTTTATCATCTTTAATAACTACAGTTATGTTAATTGTTTGACTCTTTCTCTTTGTTTGACCATAATATTTGTATATATTTTCTTAATCAGATATGTTTGTTCTAGGGTATGGATTGTCGATATTCATCTATTCCAGTTCTTACATCATATATACATATGATGGTTAAAACTTAGTTACATACTCAATTATTGTGGTTAACAATGATTATAAATTATCCATCCCTCAAGATCATCCAATTTTTAATGACTTTGACTCGATTTTTTAGATCAATTATTTTATTATATGGAGGGTTTATTACAGCATGGTCACCTTGTGGAGCCATTTGGTTTTGGTCACCTTGTGGAGCCATTTGGTTTTGGCTCCGCATGTGGACATACACTGTTCTGCCCTCACTATATACAGTATATTAAACACATTTGTTATAATTGCGTTGGATTCCATTATTATACTGTAATCCATATGGGGATTCCTTTGTATAACATTTTTCCATGTATGATGTGTGTACCGTTTGTTGTTTTTGTGTTATTGGATTTTATTCCCAATTTATTATATGTGTTTATTATCATTTTTGTTTTTCACCTTATTTTTTTGTGTATTTGAATACATTTTTCATGCCTTTTTTTAAATATACGTAGTGAAAATATTATCTTTCTGTAAATAGACTTAGTTTCACATATATTATGTATCTAGTAATTGATGCAATGTTACATTGTTTTCAATCAGAGTTAACTGGCATGATTTAATTGGATAAATCCCTGTATAGCAGATCCCTGTGTGAATTCAGTGTTATCATCTCCAGGTTCCCGTCTGTACACACCTGATTTGTTTTTTTACCTTATAAGGGGGGAGGCACATACTGTTCGCTGTTTTCACATTGAGTTTTCTATTTAAGGAAGTTTTTATGATCACAGGTCACTCTTTGATAAAGCTCCGTAGGAGGGAAACGCGGACTTTTCTTTTTTGTTTTTGTTAGTCGTTTGGCACTATGCCTAATAAAGTGATATTTTAATTGTATTCTTTGCCTCCAGCCAGCCTTATTTTTCTGCAATGCTGAGACCCATTCGCTATTTTTGACTACCTGTTTATTTAGCCACATTGGTTTAGACTTGTTGTTTTATATTTATTACCCAAGGGTATACACCGATAAGTGTGCTTTTCTAACAATGTTTAAAAGACTGCCTATTTATCTTCCACAATTTTCCCTGCAAAAACTTCATCCCAATGTATTACTTGTACTGTAGATTAGTCCTCAGTTTATTAAAATCTGCCTTACTAAAGTTTAAAGTCGTTTGTTGAACCCAAGTAATATGGCTTTTGATAATTTATTTCAAATGAAACCATGTTACGATCACTGCTACCTAAATGTTTCCAGATGTGAATATTTGTTATTACTTCTACATTGTTTGATATTGCCAAATCCAGTATTGCCCCTCTCCTGGTTGGTTCCTCAAAAGTTTGAGTCCTGTAATTGTCTTTAAGCACCTCCAAAACCCTTTTTCATTTTGTTGCACTGCTAATCTCATTGCCCCAGTCTATATCTGATAATTAAAAGCAACCATTATGCAAACATGACCTAGTTTTGATGCCTTCTCCATTTGCAAAAGTATTTTGGCTTCCTCTATCTCGCATATATTTGGTGGTTTATAGCATTTCCCTTCAAACATGTTCTGTGTGCTTTTACCTCTACTGTTAATTTCTATCCACAAGGTCTCTACATTTTCATCATCCCCTTCATAAACATGTTACCTTATAATAGGTTATAGATCTGATTTAACATATAAACATACTCCACCTCCTCTTCTATTTGCTGGAACCTTCCGTCATATTTGTTGGCACAATCATTAAATGGTGCCCTATATTGAACAAAGTACAAAATGTTTTTTATGAATACCGTTATATTTCAATGAATATTGACAGTGGGTCCATATTTATGATGTTTTGTACTTGTGTTCTGTTGACCTTCTTAGAAATGAAGGTCCATATTTACTAATAAACACACATTAAGGCCTCTGTTGCCTACCGAGATGAATGATTTGTATGAATTGGCCGTAAGTTGCATTGTGGCCTAGCACTGCAGACTAAATTTGACAAAGTATTTTAATTCAAGTTATAGTACAGCCTTTTGTAAATATCACAATACATGTTTATAAATACATATATACACCACAGAAACTATTATAGGGGAAAAAACTGTATACTGTATAATATACAGTAAGATATTGGTATTTTTTTCGGGAGTCAGCCATATGATATACAGTATAATGTAATTTAGGACATTGGAAATATCAACTAGGCTGGCATTGAGAATGTTAAATATATCTGGTTTCAGCTTCTGTTAATAAAAAAATAAACAATTTTTTTGTTCCCAGTATTTAATGGCAGCTGTGATGGTGGTAATGAATTTGTGCTGTTTCAGGAGAAGTAAAAGCCAGGAGTATTATTAATACATTTCATTAAAAAAAAGTGTTTTTAAAGTTTGAGATTTATATATATATATATATATTATATATATATATATAATTACCAACCTTTAAAACAACTTTATTATCCATTAAAAAAATGCTATAGCTAGACCATCTTTAGCCTCTTATAAGGTTAGAACTATATGTAGGTCCACTATGACTGGTTACCAAGGTGCACAAAACAGAGTTACAGTACACATTTTAATTAATATACTGTACAAATAAATGTAACCCGTTAACAAAGACGTTATCATACAAGGGACCCTCTGAACATATGTGTAACACTTGTCTACATACTTTTCTCTTTGTATTTAATATTTGGGAAGAATTAAGATCCTTCATCTGAATGGGGCCAAAATCTTACTGAGAAAAAGAAAATAGCTTCCAAGCATATTAAATAGAGGCCTTACTCCGCAAATCTGACCTTGAGGATATTATTAATTTTCACTTCTTACTCTCTGCAAATAGGTGAGAAAATAGAAAGTATATAGATATATATTTTTAAAAGAGTAAATCTTAAAGCAGCTGAAATGTGAAGGAAAATAACAGATGGTAACAAATTATTAAGAAATAACATTAAACATACTGTAGTGTATTTTTCACAAATCAATGTGTTCTGTTAACTGCATCATTTATTTTTATTGACTACGCACCTACTGCACCTCGTCCCCTCTTAAAAGCTCTTTCAAATGCAAATACATGTAAGACATGGTCATATTTCTCACAAGAACCAACACAAAGTCATTCTGCTTAACCTAAGGCTATATTAAGCATTAATGTTTTAAACTCTCTAGAATTATATGGGGGTTATGCTCTCAAGGCAATGGGTTGCACTAAAGCACTCTATACTGTAGTATAACCCCCCAAGTGTTGTAAAATAGCCCTTTGACACTTTTATATATGAGGCAGCCAAAGGTTCCAATTATTTGTTTTATTTTATGGTAGAAATACTGTTCACTTTCCAGTTTTCACCCTAATTATTTTACTCTTTGTTACATACAGTAGCACCAGATTTTTTTATTATTATTTTGGACATTCTTAAGCTTTTTTTCTCAAAAAAAAAACCTGCCATGTTACTCAAGTGAGCACCAAACAACCAATTGAAGTAAAGATGCCTTATGGCTTAGCCAGGCTTAGTAAATCATGGCCCCTTCATGTATTATGTATTTCAAACTTCTTTTTACAAGAAGACAAAATGCCTACATTCTGAAAGCTATTAAATCTATCTAAACTGATGGTGAAGAACTATTGTACAGTAGTTGAGGGCATTCACTTTATTACAATTTCAATTTGTGTTGCTAAGTGGAACTAAACATCTAAGGCAATGTTACAAATCAAGAAGGAAAGAACATAATCTGTTCATATCAATAATATATTCCCTTTCTCATTTAAAAGTCTATGCTCCGAGAGCCATGTAATGCTAATTATTACCTGAAGCCTTTAAACAATGTTAATGTATTTTAAATCCCATATAACTATTGCAACATCATTTAAAATAAACATTGTTGATGGAAAAAAATTAATATATGTTTTAAAAAATTGAAAAGAATAAATAAGTTAATTGGTTTTACTGCCACCCATACAGTAAATATGATTACCCATATATAGTATTAATTACAGTATGCACCTTTTTTTAACTGACGGAAACATGCACACACCAGATATATTAGGCCACTTGTACAAGTACAAAAGTAGGGGAAGGGGGAAGGGGATGGAAACCCTCGCATCAGTCTGTACTGTAATATGTAGTAGAGTAAAGTCAACAACGGTGCAACAAGGGGAGGGGACAGAATTATTACTAGGAGACAAAGACACCCTATGGACAGCACTCGTTGTGTATGATGAGTACTGTGGGAACTTAAAAGTATAATACTTAATATGATATTTTAAGTTACTCACCATTACATCATCATACACAACGAGTGCTGTCCATAGGGTGTCTTTGTCTCCTAGTAACACTTGTACAAGTAATTTGCATTGACCTTCAATTCTATGCCACAATTTAGCTGCACTTTGATTCACTTATCAAACGAGATAAGGAATGATGGTAAGAAAAAAAAATCTAAGTGCTAGATTAGCTTTGATCATTTTCTACATCTATATTTAACCTTTTCGATAGTATATTTAGTCAACAATGAAATAAAGTAGATGCTGCACACCAAAAAGGTAAGTAAACCTGATACAATTACTGGTGCTCCTGCAACTGGATACAAGCCTGCAACATACCCAGCAGTACTAGGAGAAAGGCAACGCACGGCACCGTTTCGACATGCTGGTCTTTATCAAGGGAGATAAAGTGGCATGGTGAAAAAGTCATAAGTGATTCCTTTTATACCACCCACCTACCCAAAACAACCTGTGTTCATTATCCACGATGTAGTAAAGCTGTGCTGAGACACTCCTTCTGTTGCCTTGCGTCATAATGTGTGTTTAAGTCATTTCCATATCCACGAGTGAAGCGGGAGGGTGCGGGGGTGGGGGTGAAGGGGTGCGAGGGAGGAGGTGTGTCCTGGCGATCCATTCCTGCCGTCTGTTCCTCTGGTTTCTTCGTGAGTCACATCTGACTCATCCCTGTGTTTTGTGGCTCAATCATGCTGCCGTGTAGCTCCTCAGGCATCATCACACGTATTGTCGGGTTCCACATCCGGGTACCCATCCATCTGGATCCTCAGTCGGGGCCCAAAAAATCCCTCTGTCAGATCTGTAGCTCCTCCCACCCCAGCATGGTCGAGCTTGTTTACATCTGACATCATCAATTTGTCGGCTTCTCATTCAATCGCATAGAAGTAACAAAGAAGGAGGGGCCAAATCTAATAAATGTCCTAATCATAAACATTAAAACTTAACTGTGTCATAAGTAAAATTAGCAGAAGTTCCTAACAGAGCATGGAATGAGTGAAATGTATCATAGAATGTCCAAACAATTTTTTTTGTATATAATATGCTAATTGAGCTAGAAACCAACCTTAGAGTTCAAATAAATGCAGGTAGTGGCAGCAAACTAAGAAGCAGTTCAATGATAGAAAATCATTTAACCCGTTAGTATCCAAGGTGTGAATCCAATAGCACTCTCTTTGGAGTAATAAAACATCTTTATCTATTCCTGGTTTGGAAGTACCCAAGTGCTCAATGCACATTAATTTTAGCGGCGATACTGCATGATTAAACTCCGAACAATGTTTTATTAAAACTGACTCCTCAGCGTTATGACTAATCTTGCTTTTGTGCTCTATAAATCTTGTTTTGAGCATCCTATCTGATTTTCCTATGTAGTAAAGTCCACAGGGGCATTTTATCATATAGATTATATTAGTAGTAGTACAGATGAAGAAAGCTACATTTTTCCAAGTGAATATTATAACAATATGCTTTTTTAATGCAGATACATAGATGACCTATGCTTTTTATGGGAGGGGACATCAGATGAACTTATCACATTTTTAGATTTCTTGGAAGGGCTGGATACACCGGAGCGCTTCACCAAAAATTGGAGCAAGACCCAAATGTCGTATTTAGATGTTTTATTGACATATGAAGAGGGTACATTACACACTGACCTGTATAGGAAGCCTACAGATCATAATGCTACCCTACATGCATCCAGCTTTCATCCGGAGAACCTTAACAATATGCTACACTTCTCGTAAAAGATTAGAGCCCCACATATTTGCGAAAGATCAACACAATTAGAGGAATAAATCAAAAAGATTGAAACACGTTTTATTGACAGGGGACACAATAAATCTGCCATCCATAAAGCCCTTAATATGATAGCTAAAAATCCATTGGATACACAGTCAGATGGTAGAATGACCTTTGTAAGTAAATATATCACAGATAGCGTTTTTGTTAAAACAATTATAAAAAAAACATTGGAAAATTCTAAACTCTGATGAAGTCCTGCATGAAATTTGTAAGGATTATCTGATTTTCACCCATTAAAGGAGTGAAAAACTTCAGGATAATTTGATTAAGGTGGATGATAAAAATTATTACTCCACCCCACATTTTCTCAGTACCCCTAAGACAGGTTGTTATCAATGTTATTACTGCAGTGTTTGCAATAG
Organism: Ascaphus truei; assembly: GCA_036426205.1. NCBI lineage: Eukaryota > Metazoa > Chordata > Amphibia > Anura > Ascaphidae > Ascaphus > Ascaphus truei. The sequence goes on along the minus strand of WSYH01001962.1, from coordinate 81,816 downwards.
TCTCAACACAGCAGATTTGTTTTATCATCCAAGAAGTGGTAAAGTTTTTGAAAATTAAGGAATTTATCATCTGTACTACTACTAATATAATCTATATGATAAAATGCTCCTGTGGACTTTACTACATAGAAAATCAAATAGGATGCTCAAAACAAGAATTATAGAGCACAAAAGCATGATTAGTCATAACGCTGAGGAGATAGTTTTAATAAAATATTGTTCTGAGTTTAATCATGCAGTGTCGTCGTTAAAATTAATGGGCATTGAGCACTTCTAAACCAGGAATAGATAAAGATGTTTTATTACTCCAAAGAGAGTGCTATTGGATTCACACCTTGGATACTGTATACCCTAACGGATTAAATGATTTCTATCACTTAACTGCTTCTTAGAAGAACGATAACAATTATTTTCACTTCTTCAGCTTTTTTAGGTTGTGGCCACTACCTGCATTTATTTAAACTCTAAGGTTGGTTTCTAGTTCAATTAGTATATTATATACAAAATATTTGTTTGACCATTCTATGATACATTTCATTCATTCCATGCTCTATGAGGAACGTCCGCTAATTTTACTTATGACACAGTTAAGTTTAATGTTAATGATTAGGACATTTATTATCCTATATGCTGATTTGGCCCCACCTTCTTTGTTACCCCTATGCGATTGAATGAGAAGCCAACGAGTTGATGACATCAGATGTACAGTAAATAAGTTTGCCATGCTGGGGTGGGAGGAGCTACAGATCTGACAGGAGGATTTCCTTGGCCATGAATGAGGATCCAGATTGATGGTTACCCGGATGTGGAACCCGACACCACGTGTGATGATGCCAGAGGAGCTACAAGACAGGATGATTGAGCCACAAAACACAGGGATGAGTCGGATGTGAGTCTCGAAGAAACCAGAGGAACAGATGGCAGGATTGGATCACCAGGACACCTCCTCTCTCACGCCCCCTCCGCTTCACTCGTGGACATGGAAATGACCTCAACACACACTATGACGCAGGGCAACAGAAGGAGTGTCTCAGCACTGTTTTACTACATCGAGGATAATGAATACAGGGTATATTTGGGGGGTGTAAAAGGAATCACTTATGACTTTTTCACTATGCCACTTTACCTCACTTGATAAAGAGCACCAGGTCGAAATGTTGTACTTTTTTGGCTAAAATAAATTAGATTATAATTCAAATCTGTTGTGCCTTGTGTTGCCTTTCTCTTTATATTTAGTCAACAAACAGCTGTAAAATAACACTACAGTATAACTCTGGATTTTCCTATCTGTCTCATATGTAACAAAATAATTGTATTTAATTGTAGTTGTTGTCAAACTGGCTTAGTTGGAGGCCTGGATTTACGTAAAAAAATAAATGACGATAACGACGACTACAGCTTAACCATAGGAAATCAACTATAGTATAGTTAAGATTTTGAATGTCTAGTAAACATATAGTAATTGATGTTTTTAATGTTATCACATACATATATCTTGTGTGATTATTGTAGCTTTTAAAGCAGTAATCTACTCTACTAACCATTAAAAACGATTTCTATTCTTTTTACCAATGTAAAGTCTTTTGCTACTATTTTCATCAATGTCCCTTTTTTCAAATGCACTATGTGCATTTAGGAGATATCAGTTGCTGAAAATGTGTCACCCAGAAAAGTTCAAATGGCTCCCTATTAAAGTAACAGAGGTTTACATGGTAACAGTAATGCCAGTAAAATAATAAACAACTCTGCAAAATAAACAATGAAAAAATCAAAAGGGTAAAAATTGGTGACCACACCATGAACTGTCAGTTTGACTTGTGAAAGATAAAGAAGGACTGTAAATGCATTTTAACATTGTTTTAAAAGAGGACTTTGTAGATCTTAGGTTTCAAGTGTGACACAATGTTGTGTGAGTGGCAGCATTTCTGCATATGGTTACTTAAAATAAATATTCAGGAGCTAGATGTGCATCTTTCTTGTCAATCTTTACATGCGGTAGATATTTTTGAATATGTTACAACCTGTATTATGTTTGCTCAAACCTGCCCATTTTAGAGTGAGAATGTGCCATTGTATTTATTTCTGAATAAGAACAAATGTATGTATAATAACAAAAAAAAAAAAAAAAAAAAATATATATATATATATATATATATATATATATATATATATATATATATTCTTCTGAGCCAATAAGCACTGTCATAATTTAGTTTGTATCTATTATTTGTTTGTATTACATTACCAGTGTTGAAAGGATTTTCATACCATGCTATGAATGTGAAGATGTTTCTACAATGAACGCTATTGAAATGGGAAAAGCTAAATAATGTATTGCCTGAGATGATACTGTACATTTGTCAGTTATTTTAATGAACTATTATAATGAATTCAAATTTAGAAAGGATTTGCCATTCACCTTAGATTATGCAATTCATTTTTTGGAACAATGAAGATAATTCTTTATACTGATCTCATTAACCTCAAAGATATGCCCAGTCTACAACATGTGGAATTGTTACATATTGCGGCCCATCAAGTTTTTACTTTCTGCAGTTTAGTTTCAGTTTTATAAAGACTTTTCCATAGGCATTTGCGTTCTGGACAATAAGGATATATTGAAAATACAGGAATTAGCAACTGTTTAAGTACATTATATGATAACGTTGATTTGTACATGTATATCACTTGATATCAGGATTTGATATTAATAACATATGTTCACAATTACTTCCAACACATTAAAAAAAATTATATGGCAAAATCAATTACACTGTATGTGTCAGATTTTGATTTATGTCTTCACTAAAAATAGGCCATTGTATATTATGATTCAGCAATTCTGATTCTTGTCAAAGCATGTTGGTTACAGCATGAAGGCAAGCAATGAATAAAACCAGTCAATGTTACATTTTCTCAAAGTAATGTTTTTTTTTGGGGTGTAATAAAGTTTTCAATAACATCTAGTACTCCCTCAATCAATTAGACACAAAGTGGTCTAGGTACTGTATATCAATGATAGTTGCACCATTGTTATGAAATATGTCTTATCTTAAAAGCAATGTGAAACAGCAGAATATCACACCATAATATCATATCTTTGGGGCTGAACTAAAAGTTCCTATCAATTCTACCATGCATCTTTTGTTTAATATTTATTTTCTGTCTAGATGGCATTTGTCAAAGATTTTGTTTACCTACCATATCTCTTAATTGAAGTTGCTATATATATAATATATATATATTTAAAACCAGAGACAGAACATGAAACAAAGGTGTCCTGTATGTATATATACACACACACACACGCACACGCACACGCACACGCACACACATTAAAATAATGCATAATAATTATTTTTAAATAAATTGTTTAAAATACAACTTAATAGACCATAGGCGGTTGTTTAATTGCTATAGAAAAACTGGTGCAAATTGTCCTTTTTAAAATCAAGAACATTGGTTTATTTCCAGTATCTGTATGTATATGAATTAATTGTGAAATTAGGTAATACAGTAATCCTCACTTAAACCCAGATCCAGAAAAATGTGCTAAACTTTACCACACATCAGTTGCCATTCATATGGGGATCTGAGCCTTGTAGGAATATTTGTGGGGACAGAGGTACAGTACAGTATATCTCAATGTTTTAAGTGTATATGTGTTAAATATATTTCAGATATAATGTTTAATATAACAATTTTGTAGAAATATAATGATCTATTTTCAATATGCTTCTTAAACACAAATATATACAGTAAGTATGATGATAAATATTATAATGATCTTACCTGTAGCACAAATTTAAGAACTTTTTCAAATTTTATATAAAGGGTCAAATAATATTTTAAAAACTATAATATAGTTTAAAATTAAGGAAATTCATGGCAAAATATTTGTTGTAGAATTAAATGTCACTACTGTTATATTTTATGTCGAAGAAATATTCTTGCCTTTTTCTCATAGCTATAGAATCGTGGCTACTTAGATGACAGAACAAAGAAACATTTTGAATACTTTATAGTAATCATTTACCGTTGTTTCGTACAGTGCTGGTTTTCAGCGATCACAGTACAATAATTAAGGGACAGTCAAACCCCATTCTGAAAGCACATGTACTATCTGGGCTAGAGATAAAGTGACTTGCCACTGAGCCATGATATTAGGTCACCTATTTCAGAAGTCAATGCCTTTAAGACATACACATTAGATTATATCCCTTCCAAAGGTTTTTACTGCATAAGCATGTATACAGTATAAAACTTTTGAGTGATCTACTGTATGAAAACATATTGCTGCTTACAAAATAATCTACTATTATTGCACCAAAAAAAACCCTGAGGCAGAAATGTGAAGATGCATTCTCTCCTCCTGTTTAGCATAAAAGCATCACTGAGAGTTTGCATGTGCGCTCAACATACTGTAGAAAACCAGGAAGGCGTGTGTTTAAAAAAAAAAAAAATACATCTTTATGTATGTTTGCCCATTTACAAATAGTCTGATCATTATCTGCTCATTACAAGGGTAAATCCACCATTATTAGAGGTTGGTGTCAAAGTTCTTGAAAGCACATTTAATGATTGCTCAATTTAATCTTGTTACAGATCAGTTTTGTGAGCCTGAGAACAAAGCATATCTTAATATCTGATATGAGCATGCTATATACCAAAATGTCATGTGCCACAGTAGTTTATGGAGAGCACTAATGAAAGTGATTATAATTCCATTTCAAGTGACATGAACGACAAATGAAAGAGAAAATATCAGAATACTGCCAGTTCTACCCATCACTTATGCCATTGCTTTCTAATTTACTGACAAAAGTGCATTAGCACATGACTTGTACATGAGATAAATGAAGAAATATCTTTTTAAGATAGATCTTCTGCCATGCGAGTAATTGAAAAAATATATCAGGAATACACGTTCACCAGATCTGCTGATTTGATTGTCTACAACACGTGGTGCTTTTCAAGGGTTTCTATATGTTATATACTTGAGGAAAAAGCTTTGCAGATTTATACTGTATGTAACGGATTTTCTGACCTGGCCTGACCCACCCAATCTCACATTGGCCCCTGTGGTCTAACCAGTCCCCATTACAGTGTAGTGTCTGGTGGTGCACCTGTTGGCAACAGGACTCCTGAGTCTCCCGCATGATGTTGTGTGGGGATTGCCAACCCAGACAGGCAGCTGAGGTAGTGTGCATGAGTCCTACCTATATCCAGTGCAGCGCCTCCACCTCATCAGGATCCCAGCATCCGCTTGTGGATGGTCCTGGTGAGGAACTCCTCTGTGGTGCACTCCTTTGTGTAATCACTCCACACTTACACACGAGGGTATGATTTAACAAGATCATCTATATTGACTTGCGGCGGGCCAGCTGCCCCTCACAGCGTTGTACTCAGCTGCTCATGTTCACTGCACTTCCCTTTGAAAGGTGTCCTTTCCCAAATTGGTGGATTCCCTATCTCCCCTCAGAGAGATATTCCCTGTGCCAGGTCCCTGGTCACAGTCTTATGAGCTGTCTCCTCCCAAGTCTGTACTCAGACTTGCTCCTTGTTTCATCATCTACTACCAACTCAGCAACAACCTCCAACAACCTCACTTTTAAGCAGTGCTGTGCCTTATGTATCCTCTGGGGGCTGGCACAACTCTGACATCACTAATCATGGATTCAGAGCATGTGACCACTCCCATCCATACATAGGGCACCTCACCAGGGTGTGAGGGCGAACCTCCATAATTACTGCTGGCATGCCCATAACTTACCAGGCCTTACTGTCAGCAGGAGAGATGACTGTAATCCATTTTACAGCATGGTTACATGTACATGAAACCATCAGATTTGTAGTGGGAAAAACAATGGTGACAAGTTAATCATTTTTTCCATAGTACTGAAAATAGATTAAAACACATACTGTAAGCATAAACATTAAACTGTATTTTTATTTTAATAAATGTGTAGTATTGTATTTAATTTTACTACAATTTCAACAAATTACACTCTTGTTGAGACTCTTGTTGCTTAGTCTACTGTAAGAGAGGAGAGTTTAATTACAGTACACGTATTGGCCAATAAAATGGAAAGCCTGTCCATCATGTGAACTTAAACCCCAATCATGCATCTATCATGATATGAAGCCAAACTCTCAGACCTCACATTTTATAGTCAGCATTTGTGCTGCCAAAGCAGTATTTGTGTTGAAATTATTACCAAGAGCACTGTTGGTGTGTGACTTAAATACAATACAAGTGTACACCTCCATAAACAACATCACACCAAAGACTGACGTTCATTACAAATTATTTAACTACTATATAGTATTATACCACTAATTTTCCAATAAGGCAGTAGCCTTAACTGTAACCCTTTTAACATTTTAAGTAATCATTTCTAGCGAAATGCAAAATGTAGTTAAAATAGGTGATGCAACTTCAAAGCAATATTATAAAATACTACTGTCAATTATTGATGAACCACTATCAGCGTGTCAAGGGATCCTAATTGGGGCTATAAGAAAATGTGTATCATTGAAGAAATCCTTCAGGACGGCTATTTGGTTTATGTGAAATACCTAGTGAGGTGGAAAAAAAATCTTTGGATTTATTGGACACATTACAGGTACAAATAGTGTATATTCAAAAGACTTGCTGATTCCCAGTGTCAACTCTACTTTTGAGCAAGTTACTTTATCACCCTGTGCTTCAGGCACCAAAATTAGTGTAACACCCCTATCCCCTCCCGACATGAGGGAAAGGGTGTACATGTAACAAAAAGAGGGTAGAAACAGTCTCTGTGATTCTGACAGGGTTTAGACCTGTTCAAAGAGGTTTAGTAGCTCAGTGGTTACCATATACTTCTCAGGGGTTGATGGTGAGTTCGTGCCAGCTAGTGTAAAGGAGTTATTAAATACTGTAGGAGAGGGCACCAGTAACTTTATAACGTGTCTTTATTAGAAAACAAAAATAGTCATGTCAAACAGAACAGGTTTTCCCAGTCTTGGAACTTTAGATTCCAGATTCCTCTTGCTATGAGCCCGTCGTGCTCACGCTCTATTAGAGCTTTTTGCTAACCCAGGACTAATCAGGGGATTTAATCCTGAATCTCCTGAATCTCTATTCTCTGAAAACCCTCGGAAAACCTAGATAGGGAACCACTTCTACTGTAGGATAGTCTTGCTGATTCCTTGGTTCATAAGGGCCCCCCTAACACTTGGAAGGTGCCCTAAACTAAAAAAAAAAAAAAAAAAAAACAATAAAAGGGATGCTGTTTCTTTACCTGCCCCACAGACAAGACAGTCTGGAGACCTCCCTGGTGATTTGAGTTTTGAGCCTGAAAGTCTGTAGGTTCCCTGGTGTTGTGGGGATCCTATGGAGGTTTGGAAGGCCTGGGGATAAAAGGGTGGGTCCCCATCTTTTAAAATTAGGGAGTGGCTAACACTGCCCCAGTAATTAGGCAGAATAACTGTAGCAAAGTGATGACACCATAGGCAGGTGACACTCTAGCAGCTCCTAGAGCAGGGTGCGCAAACTTTTAAGTTTGCACCCCCCCTGTCTCTGCTCCCCCTCGCCTACCCCCCCCCCCTCCTCTTCCTCCATACCTGCTCTCGGACTCCCTCCGTCATATGACATCCCGACATCATGTGACACTTTGCCATTTGACCCCGTCATGGTGCCGCATCCGGGAAGAGCCGGCAGGTAAATGAAGTTGCAGAGGCCTCGCTCCTCCCCCGGCATTTAATTTACATGCCTGGGGGGAAAGCGCGGGGGCTCTGCAACCGCGCGCCCCTTTAGAAAATCCCACATCCCTCCTGTTTGCGCACCGCTGTTCTAGAGGACCCCAGAACCTAACATGTGCCTGAAAGTGCAACATTTAGAAACATACGGTAACGGGAACTGACTCACATGTCTACCCTTATGGGGACTGTTAACCTTGGCACTGCCTACAGCTACCAGGGCTGACATGCAGGGCAAAAGGAAATGTTAGCAGGGCGCTATTTTTGTTTGCGAGCTCTTCTGGGCAAAGACTAATATTATTACTGTATTGGTAATAATTGAAAAGCAAACATCTGAGTGGATATGGTGCTTCAGCAACACCGTCCGATACAATTAATTAAGAAATGAAGACTAACTTTTGAATTCTTCAGTCAACTTCATACAGTATAGTACATTTTATCAGTAGGGATCATCCATCTCTTGTGTTTCAAATCTACAGTATTGTTAACGTTTCTAATACTGACAGGCATTTTTAATACATTATTCACATCCATAATCACGACTTGATCTATGTAAAGAGACAAACAAGGAGACACCTATGTCCATATTTGCCTTGTAGATTTCTTTCTGGTTGTCTTGTTCCCAAGCCAGTTCCTCCAGGTACCTGTGTTGTACTGTACCTCTTTTGCATGGAAATTAAACCACCTTCGTGCCACTGGTTGCCACTAGATGCTATCTCATTTATTATGGTTACCCATCCAGTTTACCAATGAATTTCTGCTTTCTCTTCTATCCTAAAGTATTCAAACCTTGAAGCAACCCTCTCTTTCCTTAATTGAGCCTGAGTTTGTCATCCCATGGTCATATAACTTTTTGCACTTACAATCATGCAGAAAGTAAATGTTAATCCTTTGAGTGTCCCATGACATAGCCATTCTGAAATGGGTCCTGGTCATACAGGAGTCCCATGATGTAGTGCCCACATCATGGGCTTTTTTTGCTAATTTTCTAGGGGAGGTCGCAATCTGCACTCCTTTTAGCTTTAAAAAATAAATTAAGTATACTGTAACAACTGTATAATTCAAGTTATTTTGAGAAAGCATGAATGTTAATGGAATTTTCAGATGGTTCCGAGTTATTAACAACAAAGGCAACAAAATATACTGTATTGTATAATATAAGTGAGACTACCACAGAATTTCAATATATTCATGGTTAATGCTCGCACTATTTATCATGCTTGATCATCACATATCATGCGCTACTGACAAATAATTTATGAATATATATATATATATATATATATATATATATATGAGAAAAACAAGAAAACAACAGGCGCACTCATTGTGTAGTAGGTAGAAAAATTTATATGGGACTGATAAGTATAAAAATGCACACTCACAAACGTGACAGGAACATAAGCAGAAATGAGTAATACTCAATCGCCAACGGTGACAGGATAGTAGCAGATCGGACGTCCTGGAACTCCACCACGTGCTGCTGGTCTCAGTAACGCGTCATTTCTGTGTAGCAAGTGCCGATTACTTCCTCACTCCAACTAGAATCTCACTAGAGGTGTGACATCAGCGGGAGCTTCTAGACAATCTCTGACTCCTCTCCGTTGGCGAACACTACATATATTCTGCTCCAAATGTGATCCTAATGTCCGTGAGCTATTGTATGTGCATGAAATAGCATATAAAATGATCCAAAACACCCTACGCGTTTCGTCCTTAAGACGAATATATATATATATGCGGATATATAAAGTAGTGCCAATAAGTGATCTGATAAACAATTTAGGGATAACAAGAAGGATGAAGGATTATTCCTATAAATAATTATAATAATATAATATTATCCTATGTGCTCAATGAGTGAACTACAGTATAAAGCAATACAACACATCAACATAAATAAACAGAAAAAGTGGAAAGAAGTGATGAATCAGTCCTTTTAAATGAAGTCCATCAATAGTTGAACAATGAATACTGGTGTGAGGGTCTCCGGCAGCTCTCAGATAGGATGAACCACATCCAAGGAATACCTATAGGAAAGAGAGAAAAGAGAGCGCACGCCTCATAGCGTAAAATTGTACATTTTTTGGAAAGGAAGGGGGGGGGGGGAGAAATTAACTCACAAAGGTAAGTATAAAAAAAGGCCATTTGTGATATATATCACCGCCAATCTGGTCAGTCAGCATCCAGAATCCGCAGTCCAACTCTCACTTGACGCTGCAGAAGATGGTAACTGGTGCAGAACTCCAGAGGCTCCTTTCGACAGACAAATCCAATCTTTTAGAGTTCAAACAATGTCTCCTATAGCAGCTGGCCGCAATGTTGATCCGTGCTCGATGCGGCCAGTCATGCACATGCGTGGTGACGTAATGCCGCTCCCTGACGCGTGTCATCACGTAACTGCGACTTTCTCAAAGGGTTGCTGATTGGTTGTATGCTGGCTATGTTTTTAAGACCACAGGGTTGCTTGGCAATGTGAATGAAGGCCCTAAGCCCTTGGAACAGGCAAATTGTTAACTATGGCTAACAATTGATTCTGGGACATAAACATAAACTAAAAAATTAAACTAAACAACTAAACTGCGAATAAATCAGATATCACAACAAAAGATACTTAAACAATATTAAAATAGCTAACTGATAATAAGAAAGGAAACGAAGCAATATAAAATAGGATGTAAACCACCAAAATAAATCGATCAAAGTATAAAGCAATGGTTTTTGTGTCTTCTATCAAAAATAGAAAATGTATGATTTACTTACCTGCGTGCTGTCCCTTGATGTCGTGTTGCAACCGGTATCGTATGGTCTGTTATTGCTTTATCGGATAAGCACCAAAACGTATTTACTTGCAAATGGCGTGCCGGCTGTGCATTGGATTATATATATATATATATATATATATATATATATATATATATATAAAAAAAAACAGAAACAAAAAAAAGCAAGAGAGGCCAAAGCAAAACGAAAGAAGGACAAAAGGGGAGAGAGGAAGACAAAATGTAAAGGAAGGAGGAAAGGCAAAACAGAAATGTGCGGAAGAAGATTTGAGAGAGTAACAGATCAGAGTGTCAGCTTGGCGGGGAGGCGAGGTAAAAGGCTCGGTTTCAGCACTCTCACCCCCTTTCCCATGGTAATAAATTCCCTTTTAGGGCTCCCAGGATACTGGACAGCTTCTATCCTGTTTAGGCTACAAAGTGCAGCCCCAGAATATATGCACTCCATCCCACAGTTTGACAGTTGCTGGAACTGAGGGATGAGGGATCCAGACCAGAGTTTGTCTGCTGCCTGATTTCTGTCACCTGTCCTGCTAGATAGAAATCAGGTATTTATGGCTGATTTCCTGGTTCCTCTCCCCAAGAGACTGGAGGCAGGAATGCTGCTGGAAACAGAGAGGGGAAAAGCCTCTCCCCAAACAGGTTAACTCATTCTGTTCCTTTTTTCTCAAATTGTAAAGATCCTGATTTTTGTTTGTTGGAAGCGGACAAGCCGCCCCAACCCCAGTCAGGGTGAACCTCAGTTAAGTTATTGCTCAGATGATCAGGGTTTTGTTTTGCTTGTGTTTTCTTTTGTATTCAGTGTGGCAGTCTCAGTGCCTGGGACTGAATAAACCAGGCAGTAGCCTGTTTAAAGCACCAGCACGTTATGCCTCATCATTTAACCTACCCTAAAAGACCGTGTTCTAGCAGTCCTGGACAGACGGTGGAGCCCCGGAGTAAGCCGTTGGTCACAATATATATGGGGGAATAGTGGAGTGAACTTCGAAGGACGGCGCTACTAGCCCCTAAAGACAAGCGTGCATCACGCTGAGGCATTCCTATGTAACCCTTAGTGTACCGGAGTCTGGAACCTTGTAATCCAGGCAAAGCTGCCACTGCAATAATATAAGCCCTTAAGGCAATCACAGAGAATGGGGACCAGCTGGATATGGCGATCGTGAGGTTCCCCGACGGGAACCATCAGACCCCCGCTACATCAACCAGACTACCCCTAGTGATGAAACAGCAATGAACAGTCAATGGACGGCGTACTCACAGATTCAATCCCAGGTAAGTCGAAGATCTCCGGTAACAGCAGCGCGCATCTACAGGTAAGCAGAGACAGAATTGGGAGAGAACTAGGATCACAGCAAAAAAGGGAGAACTGGAGGCCAGTGAAAAAATAACAAAAATTTATTGAGACATAACCTAGTTAAAAAGATAAACTTCTAACGCGTTTTTTGCCAGGGTCGCTTTATCAAAGAGTAGTTTCAATGGTCTAAATCAATATCTTTATAGCTCCCTCCCTCCCTCAGAAAGCACTGCCTACCTGTGCCCAGGTAAACAATCCCCCTGGACACAAATCCCCTGCGAGAATGAAACACAGGGAAGAGGCGTAGCACTCCGGTGGTGAGGAACAACAAAGACATATTATACATAAATAGAAACATATTTAATAGACCAATCAAATCAGAAAATAATAACAAACACATAAACATCACCTGTGGAGCAATATAAAAAACAAGTTTAGTTTTTTACGCTTGTTTTTTATTAAATATATTAAAATTAATGTTATATTAAAATGAAGCATGACATGAATGCCATTAGGAATTAAAGTGAGTCTAATCTATATATATATTTCTCAAATCGTTGTATGCCTGTCTGTCTTGTGTCTCCCAGTCCCTAGGGGCAATCACATTGGACCTTTGGCCCGTCACTCCGCCTCAGGCAAATGAGATGGCTCCCTTGGCCTGCCCGCCCCCGCACACCTCTCATTGGCCTGAGGCAGAGTGGCAGACCAAAGGACACACACACACACACACACTCACACTCACACTCACTCTCACTCTCTCTCCCCCCCTCTGCCCTCCCCAGCACGTGCGCTGCCCTGCACCGGCTCCCAGACAGAGGGGAAGCGTGGCGCGGCCCTCCTGCCACAGTCGCCAACTTCAGGCTCCTCCCCCTCGTTCTCAACCGGCTCCAGGACGGAGGGGAAGCGCGGCACGGCCCTCCTAACCCTGCCGCCAACGCTCACTTAACTCCCCGGCGCTCCCTTACCTCCCCGGCACTCCCTTACTTCCCCGGCGCTACCTCCCCAGCCGCTGGGGGGCCAAGCAGCGTCCTCGGATCTGCGCCAGTCCCACTCTCCACCACCTCTCACTCCCGTCGTGTGTGTGTGTGTGGAGAGGGACATTTTACTCCTGCCAAAAATTTGTGCCTCACTTTAACCCCTACCCCTGCCCTTCACCCCCCCCCCCAACCCTTCACCTCCTCACCATTCACCCCCCCACCCCTGCCCTTCATCCCCCCCCACATCTCATCCTCAACCCCCACCCCTTCCCTTCACCCCCCACCCTTCACCCCCCCCCACCCTTCAACCCTCACCCCTGCCTTCACCCCCCCTACCCTCCCTTCACCCCCCCACCTCCCTGCCCTTCCTCTTCCTACCCCCTCCTTCACCCCCCTCCTCCCTGCCCTTTCAACTACCCCTCCCTCACCTACCCCTGCCCTTCCCTACCCCTGCCCCTTCACCTACCCCTGCCCTTCACCTACCCCTGCCCTTCACCCCCCTCCCCCCTGCCCTTCACCCCCCCACCCCTGCCCTTCACCCCACCTACCCCTGCCCTTCACCCATCTACCGCTGCCCTTCACCCCCCCCCTACCCCTGCCCTTCACCCCCCCCACCCCCTGCCCTTCACCCCCCCTTCCACTGCCCTTCACCTACCCTGCCCTTCACCTACCCCTGCCCTTCACCTACACCTGCCCTTCATCTACCCCTGCCCTTCACCCCCCCACCCTACACCCTGCCCTTCACCCCCCTACCCCTCCCTTCACCCCCCCCCTACCCCTGCCCTTCACCTACCCTGCCCTTCACCTACCCCTGCCCTTCACCTACACCGCCCTTCATCACCTACCCTACCCTTTCACCCCCCACCCTAACACACCTGCCCTTCACCCCCCCCCCCCTACCCCTCCTACTTCACCCCCCCCTACCCCTGCCCTTCACCCCCCCTAACCACCCCTGCCCTTCACCCCCCCCTACCTTTCCCTTCACCCCCCAACACACCCCAACCCCTTCACCCCACCCCCCACCCCCTGCCCTTCCCCCCACACTCACCCCCCTCCCCCCTTCCCCAACCCGCCCCCACCCCCTCCTTCACCCCCCCACTCCCTCCTTCCCCCCCCCCCTCTCTCCACCCCCCCCACATCTTCACCACCCCACCTGCCCTTCACAACCCCCCCCAACCCTTCACCCCACCCTTTCACTTCACCACCCTCCACCCTGCCTTCACCCCCCCAACCCCACCCCTGCCCTTCTCCCCCTTACCCCCTGCCCTTCACGCACCCCCTACCACCCCTGTCCCTTCACCTACCCTCAACCCTTCAACCCCCCCCCTGCCCCTGCCTTCACCCCCCCCACCCCTTTCCCTTCCCCCCCCCCCTACCCCTTCCCTTCCCCCCACCTAGCAACCGACCGCCTGCCCCCCCTTGCCCTTCACCCCCCCCCTACCCTTCCCTTCAACCCCCCCTACCCCGTGCCTTCACCCCCCACTACCCCGCCCTTCACCTAAACCCCGCCCTTCACCTACCCTGCCGCTTCCACCTACACCCTGCCCTACTGCTACCCCTACCCCTGCCCTTCACCCCCCTACCCCCACCTTCCCTCTCCAACCCCCCTACCCCCCTGCCCTTTACCCCCCCCTACCCCTTCCTCTTCCCCCCTAACCGACCCCCCTCACCTCCTTGCCCCACTCACCCCCCCCTAACCCCCCTCACACCCCCCACCGTACACGCCACCCCTTGCCCTTCACCCCTCCCACCCCTCCCCCGTGGCCTTCACCAACTATCCCTACCCCCTCCCACTTCCTTCGTCGCGCCCCCCCCCCCTTCCGCTTTTCCCCCCCCACCAACCCTTCCTCGTTTATTTACCCCACGACGAACCCCCGCCCCCTTTCCCTTAGCCCTGGGGTCAGGCAGGCCCGCCCCCCCCTTCTTCGTGTTTCGCCCCCGCCCCAAGCAACCGTCAAAAAGCCGCTTTCCTTCTCTCAACCACCGGCCCCGCCACGCCTGCCCCACTTACTCCCCCCCCGCTCCGGGAGCACCCTCCCGCCTTAGATCCCTTTATAACCACGATCGCCCCCCCCTAAAAAGAAAAGTGATCAAACCCCCGGATCACACCCCTTCCCTTTGGGAGGGGGGGATGGGAGGAGAGGGGGTGCCCCCCCAACCAACTTCCCGTCCCACCCACTCCCACCCAATCCCCACTGTCCCCTTTTCCGGCCCCCGCACCCATCCCCCCTCATTCCCGTTCTCGCGCCCCCCCTACACACCCATCCTCCTGCACTGCACCCCCCACCCCCTCCCCGCCCTTTACCCCCCTTCCCACCCCGCCCTTCACGCACGCCCCCTTCCCACCCCGCCCTTCACGCACCCCGCCCCTGCAATACCGGGCAACGCCGGGTATATCAGCTAGTTTTACATAATAATTTTCTTTGCAGCAAGGTACAAGCTGTGCTGTTTTCTACTTAAAAGTGTATTATCGTGAGAAGTACTGAAATGGAACTGTCCTTTGCTAATGGCCTGGATACATTTTGTATGCTTCCCAGCAATTATTGGTTCAGTCATGCATGCCTTTCTCCTAGAGTATCCTCTATATTGTTGTAACTAGTAGAGATAATTGCCATCACAGTCAGAACTATCTACTGTAGTAGCATTGTCTCAAGGTGAGAACAAAGGATTAAATAAACATAAAAACAGTTAAGATATCTATTATTCCAAAGTCTGGAACTTTATAACCAACAAAAAAAATCGTAAAACACAAACTAAACTATTATTGTGACCTAAGCTTGATATCCATCACACACCAGAGGTTCTGTAACTGTTGTTTTAAGACTGATTTTTTTTTTTTTTTTACAATTAGAAGAATTGGCCTAGTGTGAACTTTGGGTCATTGCTAAATATAAATAGAGGAATGTAAAAATTGATCATACTACATTGCAAAGTGACAGTACAGTATTATACCATATACGGTACCATGCTTGTTTTCAAATAATTTTATTGTAGTTCACAACACTCTTACTCCAAAAAATGCCTTTTGTGATTAACAAAATTAATCATAGTGCTAGGATGCTTTGGTGTATGTAACATTTTAAATGCTTGGCACAAGATCCAACTTATTTTAATTAACATACAGTAAGTAGAAATAGCAAGGAAAAATATATTACCTATCTTGTGTTTAAGAACGCAAATCCTTTAGGCTCACACATCTCTTCTTCAGGCACATATTATTTTCAAACAAGAAAAAGACTGCGCCTATCAGGTATATTTAAACACTGAGATGATTGTATGTTATGGTATATAACAGTATGGATATGGCACAATAAAAGATTGACTATACACTAGTTATGAAATAAATGTATATATATATATAGCTAGAATTTTGAGTATTATGTGGACATGCTAAAAATACATATAAAATGGTGTAAATTGTGGACCCATGTATTGAAAAACAATAAATGCTAAAACCCTATTTCAAAATAAAGTGTGATTGCAAAATGTAAAAAATATATATATAAAAAATGAAAAATGAAAAAAATAAAAAATATAAAAAAAATGAAAAAAGGGATCAAAAATAGGATCTGGCAGCTCTCCGCAAGGACCAACGACCTCCCAAGAATCTGCGAACAACAAAAAAAGAAAGCGCCCGATCCTAGTGCAATATGAAAATAACACTTTTAATAAAATCTAGTAGGTCCAACAATATTACACTCACAAACGATTAAAAAGTTAAAGCATGTAATGAGTATACTCATTCGCCTCTGTGTGATGCTGTGGCTCCGCAGACGCATGTGTACTATAGAGACAACAGTTGTGCCTCTGAACTGCTGCCTTACTTGCTCCACTATGAGAGAATGTGGCCTAGTGTGAACTTTGGGTCAGTGTGCTGAGAAGTCTGCCAGCATCTACAGAAGAGTTTGGGTGAGTGCTTTCCCAAACCTTGGCGATATCACCCCGCTCCAGAACTGTATTCAGTGTGTCACTTACCGAGTAGACAACCATCTGAGCCCGCGGAGATGCACCACCTTCACACCGCATGGTGCCTCATACTGCGCTCTGGTAGGCTGCTCCCGGATGGAGAAATCTGCGAGTCAGAGGCTGATGACATCACTGAGGTCCCTGCCATTACCTCCACCGTACCCGAGTATGCTGCGGTGCTGCAGGTTCCAGTGACCGTTGCTGGTGCCTTCCAACAGATCCACGCTGCCAGCACAGGTGCTACAACCCATGAGGTACCGGTCGTGGCCTTCAACGCTCCCGAATTGCCGCTCGTTCTACCGGTGCCTGTTCCTAAGGCTGGCACCAATCCTGATGTCCGTGAGGTGACATCACTTACCCTCCACCGCAAAGAGATGTGCGAGGCCCGCGCCAGGGCTGTCGCGTATGTGAGAGAGGAGGAACGCCACTACGATGCGATGGGGCTGCTGGAAGAATTTCTTCCGGGAGTGCCGGCCGGCACTACTCGGAATGCCAGCCCCAGTGTACTTGTTGCTGCTCCATCACCGGGAGAAGGGAAGGCCGCAAAACCATCCGGCCGGATGGGTGTGACTTCTGCTGCTGCCTCCCCGGTGAGTACTGAGTCTGTGGACTATTTTTCCCTGCCCTGCCGGGGGATAAAAGAAGAACGGCGCTCCCATAATGTTGCAGTCGCTGTTGCGGCTGAATTAAGTGCTGCTAGAAGCTCTGGCCTACAGAGCCTTGCCGGGACTGTGGACACTGTTATGGCTCCGCTTCGGGAGGTCTCCTTAGTCTCCCGCTTAAGTGACTGTAATGTGCCCGGTCCGGCCTGCCCTGGTCCAGTGCTCCATGATGCTGTCAGCCCTAGTGTAAACTCTGTGATCCCTATGCCTGTGTCAACTGTAATGCCTGATGCCCCCATGAGTAATGGTGGTAATGTACCTGTCATGCATGTCACACCTATGTTAAGGGTATCACCACAAGGGGAGGAGAGTCAGCGCAAGGCTGCAGAACAAGCTGCAATACAGAGGTTGCTAAGGGAATAGAAAGTGGAGCGTAGCATCTACAGGCAGTCCTCGTTTTACAATGCTTAGTTTTACAACGAATGGCTTATCCAACGCTACGCAATGCATACCTATGTTCATTTTTACAACGCCAAAACGGCTTATCCAACGCTCTTACGACGCTTTGCAAAGTTGTTTATGTGTATATAATATATATATTATACTATATTATACTATATAATATATTATATTTTTATATTATATATTATGTTATATTATATATATAATACAGTATATGCACTATGTAATTTATGTGTGTGCTGCATATCTTATTGTCTGCGTAAAATATTTTGTGTATTTTAGCATTAAAAATGCCTTCAGGAACGGAACCTTTCATTTAAACAGTGTTCCTATGGGAAAACGTGTTTCGCTTTACAACGTTTCGCTATCCAACGCCATTTTAAGTAACGCATTGTGTCAGATAACTGAGGACTGCCTGTACATGGACAGGGTAGATTGTATTCCTTCTTCTGGGCATAAGAGATGTTACTCAATAAAAGTGCCTGGCAGTCAGCGCAGAATGGTCAGGAAGCCTGATCCTGCTCATTACTATTAATGCATTCTAATACTGCTGTGTAGTAGAAATGTTCTGTTCAGTTAGTCACTGTATTGACATGTATCTGTGTCCATGCAGTGGTTATGTCAGTTCTGTCAAGCTGAGTGCATAGGAGTTATTGCATTTCAGCTCATGTAATTTACAGGTGTTGCACAGCAAGGTAAGGGTTATACCTGCTGTAGTCCAAGCCGGGATGGTTGGAGTTTTACCAGAGGGAGTATATAGCCTGGCCTTCGGCAGCTATTGCTAATTCTGGGCCTTTCCTCTGTCAGTCCTGTTAGTACAGGCAGTGGAAGGGTTAATTCCTTCACATGGCCTGCATGTAAGTTTTCAGCCTTGAATCATGTAACAATACTCAAGGGCGGGCTTTGCAACATGAGGTATATCAATCAAAGGGGAGGATATTGGTTGGAACGCCCCCTGCTGTGTGTGGGCCAATCTGTATCCAGCTTTGTATTGTAATGATTCAAAGTTAGAGACACTCCCCTGAGATGTCCAAATTGAAACACACCTCCTAAATTAAGTTATCAGTTAGGATGAGGAGTGAGTGAGAGAAGAGATATTGAGTAGAGCTGATAGAGAAGCCTTCTCTCCCTCTTACCCCACCTGGGTAAGGAGGGAGGGGAATTATGTTACTATGATCAGAAAGAGAGAGAGAGAGAGAGATGAGCAGGGCATAGGCATGCTGAGAGAGACAATGCTGTGTGATGCTGTGATGCTGATTTCCTGCAATAAACCTACAAAAGACATTGCTGTGTGGATCCATGTCTCTGGTATTTGAGAAGTGTCAGTGGGGGTCTCTCCTTTGCAGACCCCAGAGGATCCCTACTGGCTGGAGGCGCTGAATACCCAGAGATAACAACAGCAAGGTAGCCTGTCCCACCACCCACTGTTCCTGTCCTGGTTCTCCCACAACATCACGGAGCTCTCAGCCCTCCTGTTACCAGCAGGTTTACAGCACCAAGACACCTGAGCGTAACCTGGAAAAGAGTGTACCCCCCCCCCCCAATCTCATGTCTGGTGGGGGATAAGAGGGTTACATTTGTATGACTCTTTTTATAATGAATTGGTTACATTCTATACTCTGTAGAACCTTTTGCGTACCACTTAAGTCCTGCCCTTTTTGCTTGTAGGTTATTCCCAAATATAGCGTTATGATAATCATGGTCTGACTGTGAGTTGCGGCAGGTTTAGTGTGACCTAATTATCGTTTCCATGCTCTAACATTAACAGAGTTTTGTGGGTATGCGATGTTATGCTAATGGTACATTAGCATATGATTTGCATATGACTAAGCCAGACATCTATTAGACATTAGCGATCCAATATATCTACGGTTAACGCGAGGGCATCGTAATGGTAATCACCTTTGTGGATATGTTTTACGATTGTTATATGTTGGCTAACGTCACGATAAAAGATTTAATGGAGATTTGAGCATCTACCTTTTGTTTTTTTGCTGAATGACAGACAATTTTCATAGAGGTTGTGTGACTTTTAAAACATTTTAGCAAAAATGTCTGTTTCAAAAGCCAAATGACACGGTACTATTCTATGCAGCAGTTATTTTTTTGCAAATTTCTGAAGTATAATCAATTGATTTGGTGAATGTTTGAAGTGAAAGTTTCGCAAATTTGTATTTTCAATAGAATTTTTTTTAAAATCTGCTTTCACAGCATCTCAAAAATTGCTCCTAAATAGAAATTCACAAATGTTGGCTGAAAATATTGGTTATATGTGTAGCGCACTTTCCCCCAACGTCTGGGAGATATGGCGGCTACTGTGTGTGGGGTGAGTTACCTATGGCTCACCGGAGGCCTGAACCTCAGCCGCTGGGAGCCTGGGGTGTACCTGATCCATCTGGTGACAGCACCTCCACCCGTGACGGATCCCATCAGTGTGGGATAACCCTGTCACAGGACACAATGTAAGAAATACAAACTAGTATGGTATAACAGGTTTACTGAACAGGTAATAACAATAACACAGGCCTCAAAGGGCTATACCCCCACACTGTGCCCCCAACCATTCTGTCCACACCCCGGTGGGGTGTTCCCCAAAGTACTGAGGTTCCCTGGGCTCCTAACCAACCGGTGTCCCGAAGAGCCAACCCATCCAATGTGTGTGCGACATCGCTGCCCACAAGAAGTGTTAGAGTTAATGCACTCGAAGGTGTCCGCCTCCACGTGGGGTGGTATCTGGCTGTAGTGTCCCACTGTTATGAGAGTCTCTAGCCTTTTGGTGGTGGTCCGGTCCCAGACCACAGGCTGCAACTGCTGTGCGGCGTTCCGCTGTGTCCCTGACACTAATGATGCTAAGTGGGGCAGTGTCCCTATCTAAGAGAACACAAGAAAAATGGGGGAGCACAATGTGAGGAAAGATATGTTGATGGTGTGTCCTCTTTGACTGGGGATCAATGTAGTGAAAAACACCTCTATTAAAGCATCAGTCTATGGAATGGACTCCGTGAATGGGAGGTGAACATACAATAGTGTGTGTATGTAGGTGGAACGATTAAAGAATAAATAACTTACACGGCCTTGTGTAAGTTCATCACATCAAGGCTTCTTTGAATCACGGATCTTCTTTGGGATATATGTTCTCCTTCTGTTATCAACTCTCTCTATACCTTTGTAAGTCAGGAGTCCTGGGTTCCCTTCGTGAAACAGGCTAAAGTGTTTAGAAACACTGTGTGTCATTATCTGCCTTCTTATGTTGCCCATGTGTTCCAGCACGCGTACCCTCAGAGGTCTTGAGGTGCGGCCCACGTACTGGTGTCCACATGGGCAAGACAACAGATATACAATGTGATCTGTACGACAATTCAATGTCTGTTTGAGTTTAAAAGTTTCTTTTGTTACATTTGAGGTAAATTCCATTTTATCTTCCTTGGATACCTGCTTGCGTGCTTTGCAAACAAAGCATCCAAAAAAGCCTTTCGGTGGAGGTAACCAATTTTGGGTCTTAGGCTCCTCTTCTTTTCTGAAGATGCTATTGGCCAATTTAGATTTGATACACGGAGCCTGTCTAAAAATCACTCTCGGGACAGCGGGGATATGATCCTAAAGGACAGGATCTGTTTGTACCACATGCCAGTGCCGTTTGATAATTTGTTGGATTTTTGTGGCATCTGAATTGTAAGTACTAATAAATGGTGTTTTAAAATCAGTGTTTTTATTTTTCTCTTTTAGTGTCAGCAGGTCACTACGTGATAGTGCATTGGTTCTGTCAACTGCTGATTTCATGAGTTCTGGTTGTTAGCCTCTTTCTAGAAACCTCCCCTGTAGTGTATTTGCTTGGTCCCTAAATGTACTATCGTCTGTACAGTTTCATTTCACTCTCCAGAATTGGCCGTATGGTATATTCTGAAGCCACTTAGTATGGTGACAGCTAGTTGTGGTGACACCAGTACGTGGGCCGCACCTCAAGACCTCTGAGTGTACGCATGCTGGAACACATGGGCAACATAAAAAGGCAGATAATGACACACAGTGTTTCTAAACACTTTAGCCTGTTTCACGAAGGAAACCCAGGACTCCTGACTTACAAAGGTATAGAGAGAGTGATAACCACTGGAGAGGTGGGGATAGGTTACGTAAGCTATGCCAACGAGAAACCTTTTGGATTTATAAATTAAAGACACTAACCCCCAGAGGTCTCAACGTAGATATAGACCTGGGGGCTTTTATGTGACCCTTTCACACCTCTCCTTCCATTCATTACATTTTTTTATCCAGACAACATTAAACTATCAGTTTTTATATTAACTATGCACTTATCTTAAGCACAAGTCTGATGCATGAACTAATTTTTTGTTTGCTTTTTTGCCTTTTTCTTCATCACAGATCCACCTATTGAGGTTTTATTGTACGTATATACATATACGATCATTATATACACCTGGACATTACCGATATATATTTTTTATATATTTCTCATTTTTTATCTACATTTTTTATTTTCTACCATTTTTCATGTTCCATTTTTTATTTATTCTTTATTGTTTAATATTTTTTCTATTACTATGGACTTTAACTCTTGGACATTAAGACCAAACTGATTTTTTAATTTTGGTATATCAAGCATCACTTTTACCTACCAATACACAATTTCTATTAACAACTGTTGATTAAATATTTCATACATACTGATTATGTTATCCAAATTTGAATATCCACTATTGGTTTAATGTAGCTATCCCTGCACCACTCAATATAAGATCAAAACACAAGATCACAAAGTGAAATCACCATTATCTCTTTAGGTTTTTCCACAGAGTATAGCTTAACACATTGCATTACTATCAGACTTTATTACTGCATTTTCATTAGAATATGGAGAATCAATATCCACCAACTTTTTTATGGGTTAATATTATACCCAATATACACATGAATTTCGCAGCGATGCCCACCAGAACGATGATGGGAGGGGCATGCGCCATTCACCAAAGTATGCGCACGCAACCATTCAAAAAAAAAATCAAAATTTTTTCAAAATTTTAAAACTTTAATACAAAGAGACATTACAATGTGCACACAACTCCCGGCAAGATGCGCATGCACCAGTCAAGATGGTGGCGTCCCGTCGCGGCAAGAGACACCAATTGACCACAACAGGATAGGGATTGGCTGGCAACTATATAAAACCACGAATACACAGCCATCCCATACCTTTCGTGCCTGAAGAAGCCCTGTATAGGGCGAAACGCGTAGCTCTTCACTTGGGACAGTTTGCAGTTCACACAGAGGAGCCAGATGTGAAGTTGTAGCTCTCCATCCGGACGTGGAGAGAGAGACCCCCTACCACCTACCACCGAACCACTCCTCATGTTTTATTTTCCCCTAGAAGCCAGTAGTTGCTTTTTTATCTGTTTTATTTTGTTTTATCCTAGTTTGTATATTCCTGTTTGTTTCAATAAAGTTTTATATCCCTTAGACCACAGTGTCCCATAGTTTGCATTTACCCCTTCATTAGCATTAAGGGGAATCCCACAACAGAAACCAGAAGCGGAAAGAAACCTCTACCAGTGTGTACCCACACTGGCCCGTGTGAGTATTTTGTTATATCCATATCTCTCATTACTCCCTTTCAGCTCAACCACCAGTTGACTCTTAGGTTAAACATACACAATTATCTGCAATCATTTGCAAGATATCTACAGACACTACCATCTGAAGTCCCGCATCAAATTCTGACACGGGCGATATCAAGATACCATGATAGGAGAACACTCACATTGGCCCGTGTGAGTGTCATATTATATCACTAGACTGCAATAGTATATTGCTTCAATACCTCCCCTATATCGCAGCTGCTGTATATACGTATTGATCTTATTACCTTTTCATTTTCACGAGAGGAAAAACCACGAGTAGGGGGAATCTATCCAACAAAGAAATTTGAAGGCACAACGAGAAAAGAAGATCCGGCAGAAGGAGAACATATATCCCAAAGAAGATCCGTGATCCAAAGAAACCTTGATGTGATAGAACTTACACAAGGCCGTGTAAGTTATTTATTCTTTTATTGTTCCACCTATATACACACACTATTGTATGTTCACCTCCCATTCACAGAGTCCATTCCATAGACTGCTGCTTTAATAGAGGTGTTTTTCACCACATTGATCACCAGTCAAAGAGGACACACCATCAACTTACCTTTCCTCACATTGTGCTCCCCCATTTTCTTGTGTTCCATTATCATCAAGGGTCCTGGATAGATCCTGTTGAGGTTCTGAGTCACATGAGGACATCATAGGAAAATTATCCTAAGGCTGTATTACACCCTTTTTTACTTTACCATCTTATTCTAAACATCCTATACACACCATATAGAGGTAGCGCCCAGGTACTTTTTCGAACAAACTTCCCCATTATCCATACCACCTGTTGGCTGCTCTTCTCATCTTCCAGTCTATTAGACTCTGACTAATTTCATCCATTATGGAAATAGAATTAAACACCACAGATCTAGACATTGACACCACAGAAATAGAAATAGACACCACAGAAATAGACACCACAGAAATTACCCTTAACATCTTTGAAAAAAGATTGTTAAGAGGTAAAGATATGAAAAGCATAATGAAAATCACAGAAGAGAGAGATGACTCAGAAGTTGTCAACGAGGAATTTGATTTACTAGATAAACTCCTAAAAAAGGAAATTCGGAAGTTATTAGACAAGGCCTACTTAGAAGAATACATTAAGGTCAATAGGGTGCCAAGAGGACTAAGAGTCAGTAAAAAAGCCTCTTTCGATTTAGAAGAAATAGAATACACAGTAAGGTGGGAGACCATACTTGACACATGTGGTAACGACCTCATGACACTATTAATTGAACACCATCAGTTCACTTTAAAAAAACTAGACAAGGATATAAATGGCATAAGAGCCAAATGAGAGCCTTTGAAACATTGTCTTACATTTCAGGATAGAAACAAAAAACTCTCAGCGGAAATAGATACTATAGAGAGGAATCTAATAATTTCCAAAAATAAAAAATTCAAAAGAGATGAGGAGGATTACGCAGAGGGACTAAACAAAAAATGGGACAAAAGTGGATTGAATAAACAGTACGATAAAAGTAGGGACGGAAGTAGACACACACCCAGAAGATCAAGAATCAATTCAACTGATTATAAACCTACAAATCATGTTGATAACAAAAATTCAGCAAAAGATCCTCCTATCAAATCAGATAGAAAAAGTCCAGAAAGACATGTAGACATCAAAAAACAAGAGAGGGAACAAAAGAGGCCACCACATGACAAAGAGGTATACCATCCATATAGACATTATCACCATGAGAGGCCTCGCCATTTTTGGGAAGGAGAAAGAAGATATGATCACAGGGGTAGAAAAGACCATTATTGAAGGGACTATCATAGTCAAGAAAGACGTCAAGGCTGGGATAATAGTTCCCATTACGAAAGGGAAGATAGAAGAGAAAGACCAGCATGGAGAGGGCGAAAGGGAGCAATATAAGGACAGGAGAGATCACTCAAGACAGAGAGAAAGAGAACCAGAGAGAGCAAGATATATGAGTATATCGCCAAACAGGAGCCCCGTGTGGGAGCGTGCAAAGAAGGGAGCCACGGTGGCTTTTTTCGAACAAAGTACACCACACCTTCATACATCAAAAAACAAATTCACAGTATTAGCGGACTCAGGGACGGAGGAAGGGAAAAAAGGGAAAAAAAGAGAAAGAGAGGAAAGAGAGATAGAAGGAGGTCTCCAAAAGAAACACACAAAGTAAAAGGAGTTTTCAATATCAGTAATGCCAAATTGACTGATACACAACATAGTCTCATAGCCAGGGGCCTTAATTTCGCACCAACAACTAGACCAAGCGGTTTCACCATGTTTATGGATGCGAATACATTTTTGAGACAACTAACCATAAAAAGGTTCTTCCTTAATAAGGATGCTCAAACTAGAGACACTCAAAACATTGCCTTATTAAGAAGAGAAGAAAGGGTGAATTTCATCCACTCAGGATTAAGAGAGAAATCCAAGTTCAATCTCACTGGCCGTTAAGGACATCACTTAGAGGTCTATCACCAACTGATACTAGAAGATCTGGAGAAAATAGCAGCCAGTAAAAAGAACTTCAGGGACAACCTTAGTAAGGAAGAAAAACAAGCTTTGAAAGAACTAGCAGACAAAAGGTCCATCACCATCAAGCCGGCCGACAAGGGAAGGGGTGTTGTGGTGATGGACATGGATTATTACCTCTTGGAGGACAATAGGATACTGGGGGACGTGAACACATACCAGAAATTAACACATGACCCCACAAAACGTCACAAACAGGAACTAGACAAAATTCTGGAAAGAGGCAACACCTTAGGCATCCTTAGTGATAAGGAATGGGGGTACATACATCAAGAGAAACCAATTTTACCTGTATTTTATTTCCTGCCCAAAATACATAAATGTATGGAAACGCCACCGGGTAGGCCTATCATATCAGGCATTGGGTCCTTAACACAAAATCTGTCGGAGTATTTGGACTTCTTCCTATAGAAATATGCAACTAGGGGGAGGTCATACCTCAAGGACACAACACAGGTCATAAATCTCCTTGCGGATGTATGTTGGCAGGATGACTTCATATTAGTCACTTGCGATGTGAAGTCATTGTACACGTGCATCCAACATAGGGATGGTCTCAAAGCAGTGGAAAGTATTATTACAAAAGACACTCTAATCCCAGAGGAGCAACACAATTTTTTATAACTTTGATTTTATTGGGTGAAATAAAACATACATGATAACACCAACCATTGTCTTCAGTGACATCACCTCATTTTGTGTTTTTATACAATCAACCAAAAACTTGACATACTAGACTCACGAGACGAACAGGGGAACATGACACACAAGCTAGCTAGAAAGGAGGGAAGGGAGAGAAGAGAGGGGGGGGGGGGCGGGGAGGCGCGAAGTGTGTTCCAACTTTGCGACCAGGGGGGGGGGGTGCTGGCGTTCTGGATTCTTGCCATCCAAGCGGCTAGAATCTTCCACTAGGGCGCTGTGCGGTTACGTGTGTATAGACCTCTTTCTCAGAAACAAGAAACACCGCTCTCTGTTCGCTCCGACTCTGACTGCCCTCTTTCTAGGGGGCCCTATTAGAGCTTGGATCCCGCTCACATCCCCAGGTCCTCCCTCTCCTTATTGTCATGGATCCGTTTCATATTACCGGGAACGCATTTACTGCTTATATTGCAGGATTGTGGTAATATCTATTCCCGGGATGTCTGTCTGTGGCAGCCAGCTCCCAGACTTTTAGAAAATTTGAACCGGTGTCGTTAACCCAAACTCGTTAACTGTTCCATCCGGCAAACAAACCCAAATTCTATTCTAATCTTGGGAAATAATGGACTATCCGGTTGTCTTCCATTAATGTCCGCGATCCGCATCTGGTGGCGGTAGCCAGTGTGTAATCAATTTATGTGTGGCGTTTGTAGCCCCTCGGACTGTCAATGCACCAACAAAAACAGCCACGGGTCCCAAGGGGATCTCCACTTCTAACGTCGATGAAGCCATGTCTTTAATTTCCACCCATAATCGGGGTCACCTTCGAACAAGACACCAGCATATGGAAATAAGTCCGCTCTATCCCGCACTGTTTGGGGCGAAGCGGAGAGTAGCCGTTGACAAATTAGATAATTTATGGGGCGATAGTACCACCTCATCAGGACTTCTATGCGTTCTCCTTTAATGTGGTACAGCTGGAGCTTTTTAGCGGCCACCTGCAGGGATCACTATCCCAGTCCTCCGTCTTCTAATGTCTCTAAGTCCCAGGTCGGCTGCTCCCACTGTTATGTAAGTTAAGTTTGGGTTGGTCGTCCGTCTCCGGCCCACTTTCCCTTACATCTAGGAGGTTAGGGACCTTTTTCTGATCTCTTAACAGAGACTGCTCATAAATTTGTTCTCCGGGGCCCGAATCGGGGCCTCATTATATAAGGCGGCCGTATATTTGGACTTATCTAAAGAATTCGGTGTTCGGTATATTTTTTCCTTCTCTTAATATGGCATCAAGTTTTATATATTGCGCTGCCCTCCCGATCGTTTAGACGGACAATCTACCCATGCTTGGTGAAAAAATCCACTTTGAGAAAAGAGCTATCACACCTGGAGCAAAGTGTGGGTTCGCCCCATATGGGAGTCATCAGAGTTCAGGATGGAGGATACACTTAAACTTAACATGCATACCAAGGTCTTCCAGGAGCTGACCATGGTCTGCAGCGAGTCCCCGCATAGCGGCTCGACTTTTTTTTTGGAGAGCCAGATTAGGTTTCTGATATCTACCGGTGCGTGCGAGCATTCTTTTTCTAATGCTAACCCACATCCGAAGATTCGGATCTGTGTGCCACTGCACCATCTTGCTCAGCTGGGCTGCTCGTAGTAGGCGAAAAAGCATGGCAACCCCCCAACCCTCCTCTCGAGGTCGGCCTCTCAAGGTTGCCTTTATTATTGTGGCCTTTCCTTTAATTCCAGAGTAAAACTTGTATTAGGGACTGAAGCGAGAGGATATCCGTCTTTTATACAGGGGGAATGGAGAGGACCTTGAAAAGGTACAGTCTGTTGGCAGGAGATTCATTTTTCAAACACTATGATACGCCTTCCACGAGATGCTACACTCCGCCCATCTCGGAGACCTCTGAGGTCCGAACAACCTGGGATAATTTTGCTTTATATGAGCTTATACTCCTTCGTGATATATTACCCTAGGTTTTGATCAAGGAGGGTGGCCATTTAAAATTGAAATTGAGTCGATTGTTTTTTTGTTTGGTAAAATTTATAGTGAGGGCTTCGGATTTGGCCTGATTAATTTTGAACCCTGAAATTGTTTAAAGTCCCCCCCAGAATTGAGAAAGACATTGGGCAGGGATGTTGAGAGGGAATTTGATAATGTCAGGACTCATTATCCGCGTTAGAGAGCCACTTTGTGTGAACTGCCCTAGTACACTCATTCCCGTAATATCGGGTTTGTTTCTGATATGTGCCGCCAAGGGTTCTACGCATAGGGCGAACAGCAAGGGGGGGACAGCGGGCATCCCTGACGTGTGCCGCTCCGAATTTGAAATTGCTCTGATGGGAACCCCTGATGCCGCACCCTCGCCGTTGGCCCCTCGTATAAGGCCATGATGGCCTCCAAGAGACGTCCCTCAAAGCCAAATGCCCCAAGCGTCCCCCTCAAGTAGGGCCAATCAATCCTATCATAGGCTTTCTCTGCGTCCAGACTCAGTACCATCGACGGGATATTCTGTTTTTTTGCCAAATCCACCAAATCTATTATCCGTCTGGTATTGTCTGTCGCTTGCCTTCCTCCGATGAACCCCACCTGATCTGGATGAACTAACCTGGGAAGGACAATACCCACTCTATTGGCTAGCAATTTGGAGAAAATTTTAACATCCGTATTGATCAACGAGATGGGCCGGTAGCTCTTACAGTCTGCCGGGTCCTTGCCAGGTTTAAGGATCAGGGAGATGGACGCCTGAAGCATCTGAGCTGGAAACGAGGCCCCGTATAAGATTGAATTAAATAGCTTTAATAGATGTGGGGATAGAATTTTCAGGTATTTTTTATAGTATAAGTTGGAGAAACCATCTGGACCGGGCGCCTTGGCAGGCTTAAGTGACTTTACAACTACCGTTAACTCTTCTAAAGAGAAGTCTGTCTGTAACGCTTCCTTCTCCACCCTGCTCAAAGTCGGTAATTTGGCTTCTTTTAAGAATTCCCTGAGATTATCCCTCGTCTTTTGATTGTGTATGACCTTACCGCCATCGTAGAGCGTCTCGTAGTAGTTTTTGAATTCCGCTACGATCCATTTAGGATTAGAAGTAAGCTCTCCCCCTTGTGTGCGTATAGTTTGTATATGGTAATTAGGAATTTTGTTTCGGAGTCGATTTGCTAATAGGGTGTCC
Source organism: Ascaphus truei (assembly GCA_036426205.1). Lineage (NCBI taxonomy): Eukaryota > Metazoa > Chordata > Amphibia > Anura > Ascaphidae > Ascaphus > Ascaphus truei. The sequence continues at coordinate 52,020 of WSYH01001962.1, read as the reverse complement.
GGCTTGTTCGCCTTTTCAAAGTACCTACGCCTTGACCAGATCATCTCCTTTTTCGCCTGGGAGGCCAATCTGATATTCAACTGCTGTTTGGTCTCTAATAGTGCACTTAGGGTGTCCTCATTCCTGGATACTTTATGTGCCTCAGTTAGGGCCGATAATTTTTCTTGTAGGGCTTTTATCTGTTTCTCCTGTTCCCTCATGCGTCTAGCAGCTAGGCACATGAGGGAGCCTCTAAGAGTAGCCTTATGGGCCTCCCACAGGGTGGTGTGGGACGAGACACTCCCCACATTCTCCGAGAAGAAATCCACAATCCTCTCGCCAATTTCTTTCTGAATGTTTGGTATTTTCAGTAACAGCTCGTTTAGTCTCCAGTTTGCTCCAGGTCTGTCTAGTAAATTTAGAGTGCACCGCAGCTCAATGGGTGCATGGTCGGACCACGAAATATCGTGGATCCCCGTGTGGGAGACCACTGGGACCAGTCTATTAGATACTAGAAAGTAGTCCAGCCGGCTGTATCGGTTGTGTGGGTGGGAGAAGAAGGTATAATCTCTACCTTGTGGATGTTGTTCCCGCCAGATATCTACCAGTTGGCAATCTTTTAACCCCTGGGTAATCTGATGGACATCTAGCCTAGGGGGGAGATTAGATGCCGTGCACCTGTCCAATTTGGGATTCAGTGTCCTGTTAAGGTCCCCTGCTATGATCATGTTTCCCTTGGCTTCCTTTTGTAGTTTTCAGAAGAAAAGGGAAAAGAAATCTGCTGAAGTTTCACAGGGTGCATATACTGATGCTAATGTGAGAGGTTTCCCTTGGATTGATCCCACCAAAATCAGAAATCTGCCCTCCCTATCCGACACTTTTTTCTCAACTGTGAAATCTATTCTATTGTGTATGGCTATCGCTACTTTTTTTCACCTGGGCGGATGCTAAATGTACTACGCGGAAGTCCTTATCTAAAAATTTAGGGTAGCTGTCCCTAGAGAAGTGTGTCTCTTGGAGAAAGAGGAGGTCGGCTTTAAGTCGTTTGTAGTCCCTGAGGGATAGCTTGCGCTTCGCCGGACCGTTAAAGCCCTTAACGTTGTGAGAGATACACCGGACCTCGTTATTCATAGTACTTTAATTGTAACCTGAATCCGTCTGTGTCTTTCTGAGCCATTCTGAATCCTCTGGATGGCGTGAAGATCCCGTTCTCTGTCTCCCTTTTTTCGTCATCGCCTTTCTTCTGCGCCCTGCCAGGGGAGTAGGGCATGTGGTGGGGGGAAGTGATACAGAGGGTAAACACATCAGGGGGGACAACAAGGAGACAACAACATAAATACATATACACAGACTGAACTGTGGTATCGGCTCTAGGACTTCCCTGTCCCACAGCCCATCCCATTGCCTTTAGGACAGAGGCTCTAGCGGGTCCCCGACCTCGCCCCCACCCTCCTCCCCAAAGGACTTTAGTCGGATCTGGGGGCCCATCCCCCTTCCCGACCCAATTGAGACTCATCCCGACTCCGGGGTAGTCCATTCGGCTCCCACCCCGTGTCCGCGCTCTATTTACACCCTAACTTATAAAGGGGTTACCACCCCTAACTGGATAGCTATAATTGCTAGCATCCTCCCTTGCCTGGCTGCCTGGCTGCCTGCCGTTATCTTGTCCTCTGCTCTTTAGCCTACGGATGCCCTTTTCCTTACCCTTCCTCTTTTGCCTCCATGTGTGTGCAGCTTATTGGTTCTGTCCGCTCTTGCCCACTACGTGGTTCTATCTATCTTCTTTGCCCCTGACCATGCCCTTGCTCCGGCCGTGTTCTAACTGCCTCCCTCTGTCTTTGTTTACACCATTAGTGCTGTTGACTTTCTAACTCTGCTACACCTTTCTCTGAACGTAGCCCCCTAAACCTAGATCCTCTCTGTTAGTATGTCTTTTGTTTCTTTCTCTCACTTCCCCCCACCATCAAAAACTTCCTTATGCCTTCATCCTCCTATATCACTTACTCTCGTCTCTTCCATCTACCCTGCACTACTCCCTTACCTCCCCTCATTCTCTGACTTTCTTCCATCCGTAGCTCTTACCTGCCAATAACTTACTTCCCCCTACTGTATAACTCACTCGCTCTTTTACCTTTCTAACCTCCGGCCCAGTCCTCCGTTCTACCTCCGTTGACTATTCGATCCGTCTCCTCCCGTCCCTTACGTCTACTTCCCCCTACTTTTCTGCCCCTTCACCCTGTCGTCCCTCTATCTCTTTCTCCTCTCTTTCCCTTCTTCCCTCTCTGTCTACTTGCGGCTGGCTATCTCCGTTTGGTAGCTCTGCGGTGCGTCCCTGGTTCTTTAATGTGTTCCGGCGCTTTGTGTCCCTGTATGATGACGTCCTCTGGCTCGATTGCCTCCTCCAAGATGGCGTCAGTCCTCACGGTTCCGGCTGATGATGACATCCGGTTTCCTGTTTCCGGCCACCATTTTGGAAGTTAATCCGCCACGCGGAGGAGGTGGTGCGCGCTCTCTCTTCCTGCCCTTGGGGTCCTTCCTCGTTCTGCGCCTCACGCTGGCTCTCTCCATTCTCCAGCACCGCCGCCATCTTCCATCACTTGAAGGTAAGTCCAAATCAACTTGTTTTTCATGAGTTTTTCCTTTTTTCTTTTCCCGCAGCGTGACTTTTGATCAGCGTTGTTCTCCACTGACCCAGTTGTCTTTAAACAGAGGGCTGCCACTCCTCCCTTTGAGGATCCAGTAGTGGGCCTTTCAGTGAGCGGTGAGGTTGTGAGCGGGCAAAAGCTTTCATTTGGCGGGCATTTTGTCCAGACAGGCAGGCAATTTTGGGCAATTTCGCGACCAATGCAACTTCGCGTCAACTTGTATAACTTTATTGAGCGCAACCGTGCGCCATTGTGGGACCAATGCCGCCACTTCTCAGCGTTTTTTCCCCTTAGTTTTCGGTGAGCCATTACCTCCGCTCCACACTGGCTCTAGTGCCTCTGCTTCATCCACCACCTGAACCGGGGCATCCCTTAGGCCTAGTTTTGCCAGGAACTCCGGGCCCTCCGTGGGGTCTCTCATTGTGAATGCCCTCCCGTTCCGCGCCACTTGCAACCCGGAGGACCTTTGTGAAGGGAAACTGGTTGCGGCGTCTGAGCAGTGTGGCTGGGGATAGATCCTGAAACACGAGTATTTTATTACCCTCAAAATCCACAGTTGCTAGGGGCCGTGTTTGCCGCAGTATAGCTTCTTTTGTGGTGAAAAAGTGCAGTCTGATAATAATGTCCCGCGGTTGCTCATTCTGAACTGGGCGCGCCCGGAGGGCCCTGTGGCATCGGTCAAGGGCCATGGCGTCTCTGCTGAGGTCGGGGAGAAGGGTCTCCATCCATCTTGTGATGTAGTCAGTGCAATCTCCCACCTCCTCAGAGACCCCCCGGATCCGCAGGTTGTTCCGTCTGTCCCGGTTCTCTGCATCCTCTTGTCGCTCCCGCAGATCATCTATTTGCCTCTGTAGGTCCCCTGTTCTTTTGTCAGTTTTTTTTACTACTTTTATGGTCTGGTCCATCTTTTTCTCGAGATCGTCAGTTCTTGTGCCCAATTTCACCACATCCCGCTTTACTTCCTTTATTTCTGCCTGTAGGAGTGACTTTAGATCGTTGTAAAGTCTCTCAAAATCGCATCTCCTAACAGGCAATAATGCTTGGTTGCTGGGGCCCTCCTCCTCACCTTCCAGCTCGGTGTCCGTGTCTGGATTTGAAGACGGCTCCATTTCCTCCAGGCCCCCGCTTGCGCCGGCTCCGCCGAAATAAGCCCCAACATCAGCTGATTTCGGCTTTTTCTGGGTGCCAGGTTTTTTCGGGTCCATCCTGGGGTGTTAAGTGAGGATGCCTGAGTTTTTTGCTTTAAAATAATTTCTTTTTGGGTGTTTTAAAGTTATTTTCTACTATGCACGGCACGGAGCTAGAAAATTATGCTGCCATCTCCGTGTCCTTCGCGCATGCGCCTCCGGAGCAACACAATTTTATAATTGACAGCATTAACTTCATTTTATCACATAATGTCTTTTGGTTCAATGGTCTTTTCTACTTCCAAATGTGCGGGACCGCTATGGGGACCAGGTTTGCGCCCAGTTATGCAAATATTTTTTTTGCAGACTGGGAAGAAGCCAATATTTGGTCCACTCATCCTTTTAGCGCAAACCTGGTCTCCTGGCACAGATATATAGACGACGTACTGTTTATATGTAAGGGGGAAGAGACCGAACTGATAAATTTCATAGAACACATTAACCATAACAATATTAATTTGGAGTTCACATCAGAACATAGTCAGGTGTACATCAATTTTCTGGATCTCACAATATATATTGACAAGTCAGAAATTAAGACAAAAACATTTTTTAAACCAACAGATGCCAACAATTTTTTAATGACAACTAGCTGTCACCATCCTAAGTGGCTTCAGAATGTACCATATGGCCAATTCCGGAGAGTGAAAAGAAACTGTACATTTAGGGACCAAGCAAATAAACTGCAGGGGAGGTTTCTAGAAAGAGGCTATCAACCAGAACTCATGAAATCAGCAGTTGACAGAACCAATGCACTATCACGTAGTGACTTGCTGACACTAAAAGAGAAAAATAAAAACACTGATTTTAAAACACCATTTATTAGTACTTACAATTCAGATGCCACAAAAATCCAACAAATTATCAAACGGCACTGGCATGTGGTACAAACAGATCCTGTCCTTAAGGATCATATCCCCGCTGTCCCGAGAGTGATTTTTAGAAAGGCTCCGTGTATCAAATCTAAATTGGCCCCTAGCATCTTCAGAAAAGAAGAGGAGCCTAAGACCCAAAGTTGGTTACCTCCACCGAAAGACTTTTTTGGATGCTTTGGTTGCAAAAAATGCAAGCAGGTATCCAAGGAAGATAAAATGGAATTTACCTCAAATGTAACAAAAGAAACTTTTAAAATCAAACAGACCTTGAATTGTCGTACAGATCACATTGTGTATCTGTTGTCTTGCCCATGTGGACACCAGTACGTGGGCCGCACCTCAAGACCTCTGAGGGTACGCGTGCTGGAACACATTGGCAACATAAGAAGGCAGATAATGACACACAGTGTTTCTAAACACTTTAGCCTGTTTCACGAAAGGAACCCAGGACTCCTGACTTACAAAGGTACAGAGAGAGTGGATAACCACTGGAGAGGTGGGGATAGGTTACGTAAGCTATGCCAATGAGAAACCTTTTGGATTTATAAATTAAAGACACTAACCCTCAGAGGTCTCAACATAGATATAGACCTGGGGGGTTTTATGTGACCCTTTCACACCTCTCCTTCCATTCATTACATTTTTTATCCAGACAACATTAAACTATCAGTTTTTATATTAACTATGCACTTATCTTAAGCACTAGTCTGATGCATTAACTAATTTTTTGTTTACTTTTTTCTTTTTTCTTCACCACAGATCCACCTATTGAGGTTTTATTGTACGTATATACATATACGATCATTATATACACCTGGACATTACCGATATATATTTTTTATATATTTCTCATTTTTTATCTACTTCTTCATTCATTTTTTATTTTCCACCATTTTTCTTTGAGGTTTTATTGCACGTATATACACATACGATCATTATATACACCTGGACATTAACGATATACATTTTATATATATATATTTCAATTTTTATCTATCTTTTCATTCATTTTTTATTTTCTACCATTTTTCATGTTCCATTTTTTATTTATTCTTTATTGTTTAATATGTTTTCTATTACTATGGACTTTAACTCTTGGACATTAAGACCAAACTGATTTTTTAATTTTGGTATTTCAAGCATCACTTTTACCTACCAATACACAATTTCTATAAACAACTGTTGATTAAATATTTCATACATACTGATTATGTTATCCAAATTTGAATATCCACTATTTGGTTAATGTAACTATCCCTGCACCACTCAATATAAGATTAAAACACAAGATCATAAAGTGAAATCACCATTATCTCTTTAGGTTTTTCCACAGAGTATAGCTTAACACATTGCATTACTATCAGACTTTATTACTGCATTTTCATTAGAATATGGAGAATCAGTATCCACCAACACTTTTTATGGGTTAATATTACTGTATACTGTACCCAATATACACATGAATTTCACAGCGATGCCCACCAGAACGATGATGGGAGGGGCATGCGCCATTCACCAAAGGATGCGCACGCAACCATTCAAAAAAAATTCAAATTTAAAAAAAATAAATTAAACTTTAATACAAAGAGACATTACAATGCGCACAGAACTCCCGGCAAGATGCGCATGAACCAGTCAAGATGGCGGCATCCCGTCGCGGCAAGAGACACCAATTGACCACAGCAGGATAGGGATTGGTTGGCTACTATATAAAACCACGAATACACAGCCATCTCATATCGATCGAGCCTGAGGAAGCCCTGTATAGGGCGAAACACGTAGCTCCTCACTTGGGACAGTTTGCAGTTCACACAGAGGAGCCAGAGGTGAAGTTGTAGCTCTCTATCCCGACGCGGAGAGAGAGACCCCCTACCACCTACCACCGAACCACTCCTCATGTTTTATTTTCCCCTAGAAGCCAGTAGTTGCTTTTTTATCTGTTTTATTTTGTTTTATCCTAGTTTGTATATTCCTGTTTGTTTCAATAAAGTTTTATATCCCTTAGACCACAGTGTCCCATAGTTTGCATTTACCCCTTCTTTAGCATTAAGGGGAATCCCACAACAGAAACCAGAAGCGGAAAGAAACCTCTACCAGTGTGTACATACACTGCCCGTGTGAGTATTTTGTTATATCTCTCATTACTCCCTTTCAGCTCAACCATCAGTTGACTCTTAGGTTAAACATACACAATTATCTGCAATCATTTGCAAGATATTTACAGACACAACCATCTGAAGCCCCACATAAACTTCTGACACGGGCGATATCAAGAAACCATGATAGGAGAACACTCACATTGGCCCGTGTAAGTGTCATATTATATCACTAGACTGCAATAGTATATTGCTTCCATACCTCCCCTATATCGCAGCTGCTGTATATACGTATTGATCTAATTACCTTTTCATTTCACGAGAGGAAAAACCACGAGAATTGGGAATCTATCCAACGAAGAAATTTGAAGGCACAACGAGAAAAGAAGATCCGGCAGAAGGAGAACAAAAATCCCAAAGAAGATCCGTGATCCAAAGAAACCTTGATGTGATAGCACTTACACAAGGCTGTGTAAGTTATTTATTCTTTTATCGTTTCACCTACATACACACACTATTGTATGTTCACCTCCCATTCATGGAGACTATTCCATAGACTGATGCTTTAATATAAGTGTTTTTCACCACATTGATCACCAGTCAAAGAGGACACACCATCAACTTACCTTTCCTCACATTGTGCTCCCCCATTTTTCTTGTGTTCCATTATCATCAAGGGTCCTGGATAGATCCTGCTCGAGTTCCGAGTCACATGAGGACATCATAGGAAAATTATCCTAAGGCTGTATTACACCCTTTTTTACTTTACCATCTAATTCTAAACATCCTATACACACCATTTAGAGGTAGCACCCGGGTATTTTTCGAACAAACTTCCCTATCTGAGGGTCCTATCCTTATTGCAGCCACAAACTACGTGGGAGTCGGGGCCTACCTCGGACCTAACAGGGTGTCTCTGGCCTAGTGCAGGGGTCACAGAACCCTGCATTCACAGCCTAACCTCTTCTTGTCCCAGCTCCGACTGGCGTGGCTGTCTTAGCACGCCAAATGTAGCCACACAGTTGCAGGGGAATCCGGCCGCTCGATTGGCTGCTTGCCTCCTATGTGGTACCTTGCCTCGGTGCATTCTGGGGGTTGTAGTCCCTGCGGAGCCCTCTGCTGTAATGGCCGCCTTACTCTGCGCATGCATAATCACACCATGCATGCGCGAGCACTCTAAACAGGCACCTGCAAGGAGAGCCACGGCGACTGGATCGCCGCTCCAGCACCTACCGCAACTACCCATGCCCCTCTGCAGCAGATCGGGAGATGTAGGTACCAGGGGGAACCGGGCCACATATGTTATACTGGGTCTCTTAGTGTTTGGGAAAGAGTTCCAGTGTCACACAGAGCTTCACCATGAAAGGTAAAAAAAAAATGGATTTCTGCATAACGTATATTAGAGTAGAGATTACGCTTTAATTCATAACTACTTTTTGCTAAATAAGGAGGATACTTTGTTTTGGAAATTGTTCACTATGTAAATCTGTAAACATGTTTCATAATTGCAACCAAAATAAAGCATGCTTTTTCTTTAAACAGTTATAATATATTCTTTAGAGGGGGGTGCCCTTTTACTACCCAGTCTGTATAGTCTAATTTTGAACTGGTCAACAATTCATATACCTTGAATTACCAAAATAGTTTCTATTTGTATCATATTTATACAATTGAATATCTCTGATGATATGTGTATTTTGCATAGTACTTAGGCCCCGCCCCAGTGACGCATCTCGCGATGTCACGAGTGATGCGCATCAGCTGCAAACCCCGTGCAGGCACAAGCTGCCAGGAAGGAAAACACAGCAGGAATCATCTCCAGGCTCTGCCCCTGTGACGACACGGGCAACCAACGGCGCACGCTGGCTACGCGCAGATGCCGTGCGGACACGAGCAAAAAATGGGTTAATTCTCTTCATTATTCATCAGCTGCTGTGCACCCTGTCCCTGCCTATCAGTGGACAGCCTATGTCTGATTGCATTCATTACTCTGCAGCTGTGTGCTTTCCTACCATTGGCTGCCTGCCCTTTAATTACTCAGCCAGCCCTGCTACAAACTGGCTGAGCATAAATTTGGTTTATGTGGCTTGTGCTCCCTGAAGCTACTCGTTTGTTTTGCCATATCTTGTCTTGCCTTCCTGTTGTGACCTCAGCTCGTACTTGGACTCCTGATGACAATTCTGCACTCCCCAACACCAGACTACAGCAAGTACCTTCTACCTACCTGACCTCTCCTATCCTGAACCGGCTCTATCACCTCCACTCTGCACACCAGACGTGGCTGCTCGGTTGTTGGTCAGTGGCTATCAACATCCCCACATCAGCCTCGCGGTCCCACCTTGTTTGTGGTGAGCACTAGCCACACCTCCATATGTCCTACCCGTAAATTTAAACCGCAAAATCATAAAAGAGGTAAAAATGTCAGCGCTTTATTAATAAATACATCTAAAGGAGATTCCCACATTCTCACCATATAGGTTTCCATCATGTTCATAATCATTTCTATCATGACTCGCAATATGCCTCATCGACCGTTCTTCTGGCCGGATGTCCACCAAACCCTGGTGTCGTGCGTGCCTGCTGCCCTTGTCCAGGCATATGCCTATTTCATCCTCCGGGACCACCCATGGGTCCCTCGATCCTTCAGCCTGCTTTATGGTGAGAATTACCCATGACCTCCTTATCCTACCATCAAATTCAAAGTCATTTAATACTTTGTAGATAGATGGCTTGTGGGAAGCGCAGGTGTCACCGTATGTGGAATATATATATATATAGTGTAATAAGTTCATCAAAAAAACAACTGCAAAAACAGCAAAATGGAAACTCACAATATTCCAAAATAATACCAGCAATATGTATATGGAAGACTTGCTAGATGGGAGCCAGGCTTCAACAGGACAGGCCCTCAATGAAAAAGATGACACTCTTAGTGCAACATTGCATGTTCACCATAAAATACATTTATATAGCAATAAATATTGCACTCACATTTGGCACAATGTGCATAGACACGTAATACTATAGATGCGCAGCTTCTGGGTCACCGTCAGCCCCACTCGGAAACGTGTGTGATGACGCGAGGCCCGAAACTGGAAGTGACGCGACGCGATTTTGAGAGTGGGGCTGACGGTGACCCAGAAGCTGCGCATCTATAGTATTACCTGTCTATGTACATTGTGCCATATATGAGTGCAATATTTATTGCTATATAAATGTATTTTTCATTGAGGGCCTGTCCTGTTGAAGCCTGGCACCTCCCATCTAGCAAGTCTTCCATATACATATTGCTAGTATTATTTTGGAATATTGTGAGTCCCCATTTTGCTGTTTTTGCAGTTGGTTTTTTGAACTTTAATTATTACACATATATATATATTCCACATACGGTGACACCTGCGCTTCCCACAAGCCATCATCTACAATCAACATAAGGAGAAATTGGACTTTCCCCTTCAGGGTTAAGCTGCAAAGTTTACCGGTTTTCCTTTATTATTATACACAAATACACTTATTCAAGCACTATTTATTCGTTATTAGTATTGTTGCACCTCTAATAGTAGCGCTTCATGTTCACTTTTTTTGCACTATTTAACACCTTTAACTGACTTTGACTCAACCAAAACAAAATGAACTGTCATTTCAAAACCTCCTGCCAAACCTAGAGTCAAAATATCAATACCCATTTCTGAAAGGTACACCTCATCACATCTACAGTAAATAACTCAGTCATATCCCCTCCAAAATCCATGTCTAACTGAGAATCCACCTACAGTATACCAACCAAAAACTTTTCTAGACCTCCATTCCACTTCTCTGTACTTCTTGTACCTTTCACATTCTTTGCCCCTCTCCAATATGCCCATTGTACTATCTCAGACCATACTAACTTCAAGCATCTAAACTGACACCTTAAGTGACACAAATCATCCCTCATATTCCTAACCAATATACTGGATGGTGTCTTACCCAAGTCATTCCCACCAACATGTAATATCCGATTATCCAGCCTCAATTTACCCATGCTTAAACCAAAACCAGTGTCAAACCCTCTTCCCAACATAGCCCTCTGCCCTTTCCTAACGGCCTGTATCCAAACCCAAAAGTTCCCCCATAAACTGAGCTGCTATAAGAGGATCCAAGTAGTCAAACACAAAGGAGCAGCGCACAGCCAAAAAAAAAGGAGACATGGTCCAGATACTAGAAAAATTCTTTATTGGAGAGGCATGCTGAAGGAGGCAAAAAAAAACCCTCCAAAGTCCTGGAAGGATTGTTTTAGTCTCCTTCAGCATGCAACTCAAATAAAGAAATGTTCTAGTACCTGGACCCTGACTCCTCTTTTTTGGCTGTGCGCTGCTCCTTTGTTTTTGACTACGTGGATCCTGTTACAGCAGCTGTCACGCTTTCGTACAGCTTCAAGAAGTGAGTGAGTGACATGGTAACTTATGCAGAGACTGTGAGTACTTTTTTTCTTATTTCATGATAAAGACAATCCTAATGAAGTGTGGGGTGGTGTGCCATCACTATCCTCGCCAAATTTCAAGAAACAACTGTCATTCTATGATATTATCTACAAGCAAGTGCACTCAATATCGCCCACTTTCTTCTGTGTTTTATTCTCATTATTATTATTGACATTGGTCTAGTACTTGATCACCTTTAACCACTGTGCACCTTTCCAATTCACACAGCCCAATCGTAGCCATCTGTGTTGCAGATCCAATCCTAAATGAATGCATACCAAAAACCCTGGGATCCTTTCCCACTTAACTGAATTTATTACAAAAACCCTCCTCAATTAAAATTGTGATAATGGTGATCCATACTTAAGCACCCATAAGTACGCTAGCTTCTTTGACTTAATCAAATCAAATAATGATACAATTCTCCAACTGGGCATATTAACCCTGCCAAAGACTTCTTAATATTAATCCCCACACCCTCACCATTCTGATCAATTTCGATTTCCTCAGTAATATTATCACAGAAACTGCTCCCACCACCACAACCCAATACTGGAAACCACCCCCCACAATCTTAGTTCGGTATATTAATTCCCCTATTCTAAATGCCCCAAAATAAGCAATTAAAATTACTTCCACAAAAAGCACATCCTGAAACTCTGACAGACACACAGACCTTCACCCTTGTTGTTCACTTAAGGTTCAATAATAATTCACTTTGTATTGACCATTTATATTGCTCCTGAACATTTCCTCCAAACTGCCAACATTTTCTTTATCAAAAATCTTCCCGTATTATTCTCCTTCTCATTCAGCCTTAAAAATAATCTGATACCCACCTATTTCTTTCCCATCCTGATTTCACGGCATGAACGATACCAGTACATTCCTTTCAAATCCCACGAATCCTCTTCATCTTCATTCTTGCAAAAAACACTCCTCCCATGCTTGTAAATATGCTCTCCATCTGTTATGTCATAATCTGCTGACACATTTTTTACCAACCAAACCACTGCCATATTGTCTGATCTGAAGAGCACCTTTTTTGTGAACTAGACACTTTGACATCTCTACAAAAACAAGAGTCAACTTTCAATTTTTGGACAAATTCCCTACTGTACCTTCTTCTGGCCATTCCCCTACCTTTCCAGAAACACCTTGCCACCTCATGCCCTTCACCGCACACCCCACATTTGGAAATACATTTATACCGCTTTTTACAAAGGCTTCCAACCAATGCCCAAATGATCATGGAAACCGACTCCCTAAAGCACATACCTCCTATCCTCTTTTTCCCCCCTCTTATTTATAATCTTCATTCAATGTCACCCGATACACACTCTCATTGCCATATCTTCTCTTTCGACCCTACAGACAAATAAATCCATAAAGGCCTTGTCACATGTACTGTATATACTGTATACACTGTATAAAATATGCATCATACATACTCCCAAACCTGACATATCCATATTCCCCTACCCATGAATACCTACACCCTCCCTACTTTGTTACTAGGTGGGGTCAACATGCTCCCCCATCTTAGTGCCCACACCCATCCTGTCTTGCATTACCCACACTTCCAAACTCTTCCACCAATCTGGATTGATCGCTATACTCTCCTTCCCCAAAATATGATTCCCTTGCCAGCCCCACCTCCCCCGCATTAAAATCCTGACCTGACCCCAAATTATCCAACAAACTCCTCAACTGTATTCAAACCCTTATTCACCTGAATAATCTCTATATGACCTAATATCCATCTTCCCTGAAGGGCCTTCACACCTTCCATCCAATCCTTCAGGAAAAAAATGAAATCACCCACCAGCCTTGGTGAAAGCCTTCTGCTCCCAATTCAGCCCTTTATTCATGAGCCTTCCTCTTCTGCCAGATAATACCATCTATCACCTGCTCCCTCCTAACTTGTTTACTGTTAATGGCCACCTCCATTCCTCTTCCACAGCAACTTGCCTGCTTAATTGAATCTGGGGAAAAACTTTAAGGGAGACTAGACCTTCTTCCTCTTGAGCCAACCCCCTCTAACCTATTCATAGACTCCCTTTCCCTCTGAAACATACTTTCATCCTCTTGGACATCCACCTCCTTCACCAACCAGACCAGCAGCCCATCCACAGCATCTTCAGATATGAAACCACTCTCTCTTCCTTCACGCTGAGCCTCCGCAGAGGCTCCTGTTTTGCTGTGGTATCTCTCTGAGCTAACTTCCGGATCCCCATTTATTGGGGCTGCTTTACCTCATCATTATTACAGCCATAGTTCTTCCCACATCCGGGCCTTCAGCCAACCTGTGCAATGCCTGCTCGTGGAGACCCAGCAAATCCCACTCAATCGCCTGCTAATCCTTCGCATGCTGTGATTCTCCTTCTCCATTTTTTTTGTAGGTAGTTGGCTCCCCTTAAATAACCTAACACCGACCCAACCCTAACATGACTAGAGGGCTTGCTGGCACCCTGTTCATGAACACTTCTTCATTAACTGCAGTTTCGTTGGAGCACACATGCCATTGCTTTGATCCAAAGATGACATTAATATTTCTTAACACTGGTTAAAAAGGGGTCGATGTTTGGTAAATTAAGGCAGAAAGTTTAATTTTAATAATACCTTGGACAAACTTCATAATTCGTTGAGATTCAAGGAAGGAGAAATGAGTGACCCTAAAAGCTAATATATTGAGCACATTGGGTTATTTATAATGGGCGTAGGAAGGTTTTGTATTGTGTAGAGTTATGTAGCCAAAGACAATACAAACATTCCATAAAAAATCTCACAATCTACATTTTAAGAAAAATAAGAATGCAACATTTACATTCACATTGAGAGGGCACTTTAATTTAAACTCTTCTACTTAAGATGCGAATAAAATAACCTCTTGACTTCTCAACCTTCAAAATCCAATAAATATTGATATTTCATGTTAAATAGATTTAATTCGTCTACAACAAATACACAACAAACATCATTTTACATTTTTACTATTTTGTATTTCCAACCTGCTTCAAAAATGCTTTATTGAACAGATTGAAGAGATTGATAAGCAATTACAATTACACACTGCCATTCTTCTGTTAAGATTCAGGTTCTGTTGTCTTAAAAATGCATTCTGAAACATGCATCAAAGGAAGGTTTAAATGGGGTAAGTTAACATAAATTGATAAGGAAACAGTGTACAATCAGATAAATAAATAATATAATACAAGTTTTCACATTGGTTGTTGCACTGGTAATTATGTGCACTTTCAAATGCAATGTCTTCTTAAAGCTGCAGACTAAGCAATAACCTACATGTGTTTTTTTTTTAAAATAAATTCGCTCTGTACTATGAGAAAATACATGTAACATTATTTTTAAAACCATTGTGAATTAAATTTTTCATGTATTATAATGTAACAAGCATTTTTTGCTTCTATAGCAACCATTTACAAAGTCACATCCCCTTCCTCTTCTGAAACAGGCTCTGAGCCCTCCCCTCTCCTTAGCAGTGCACCAATTGTATCTAGTGACTTTTTGGTCACATGATCTTCCCCACTGAACTTTGCATCTTTGGTCCTCTTCTGCTGTACTGACTGACATTTAGTAAACCCCCGAGCCAAATTTTCACTGATCGATCCCAGGAGAATGGATCGATTAGCACAGTTGCCAATTACTTATCATTGTGTGGATTGTATTGATGCACATATTAAAGGAAAAAAAATTAAAACAGGAGCTTTAAGCCATGAGAATAATGTAGTGCAACATAGGGAAAAGTATAGCATACAACTATTGTTCTAAGTGCTATAAAATGTGTTAATACTGCATGTAATGTAAGTGAGCCTACAGTATGTAAATACATGTACAGTACATGTGTTTGGAACAAGGTATACGGCAAATGTTTTATACTGTGTAATGGATTTTCTGGCCTAGCCTAGCGCACCCAATCTCACATTGGCCCCTGTGGTCTAACCAGTCCCCATTACAGTGTAGTGTCTGGTGGTGCACCTGTTGGCAACAGGACTCCTGAGTCTCCCGCATGCTGTTGTGTGCGGATTGCCAACCCAGACAGGCAGCTGAGGTAGTGTACTTGAGTCCTACCTATATCCAGTGCAGCGCCTCCACCTCATCAGGATCCCTGCGTCCGCATGGGGATGGTTCTGATGAGGAACTCCTTCTTGGTGATGCCTTCCCCTGCTGAGTAATTCCAGACTCACACAGTGAAGTGTCTTTATTCAAGTTCATCTTTATTGGCATGGTGGTATGGGCCAGCTGCCCCTCACAGCTATCAGCTTAGCCGCTCATTCCTTTACTGCACTCCATCTGGAAAGTTCCTCCTTCTCCTAATGGAGTTGCTTTCCACCTCTCCCCTTAGGGAGATTCAATAGCTTCTCTGTCTCTCTGCTCAGAGCTGCACAGACTCACAGCTAGCATGAGACTACTGCAACACTGTTGCAGACCTTCACGTGCCTCTCACTGAACAGAGGCAGCACAACAACAGGAAACTGAACCACTAACTTTAGGCAGTGCTGTGTCTTATATCACCTCAGGAACAGGCACATCTCTGATGTCACTAAGGGTGGACACCAAGCATGTTGTCACTTCCTTTGGGACATATGACACCTCACCAGGGTTTGAGGGCAAACCTCCATGATGACTACTGGCAATCCTGCATACTTACCAGGTTTACTGCCAGCATGAGAAAGAGATATGTACACCAATTTTACACATGCTACAACTGTATGAACATAATGCAGTGTTTTACATTTCCAGAAATTTCAACTCTCTCTGCTATACAGTATGCTTATATTTCCAGAAGAATAAAATGTGATCTTTGAAAACGAATGGAGAGGTATTATGAATCTCCAATGGGTCTTTGTATTAAACAGCCAGTGCATAAATAGTGTACAAAATCCTTCTGTTTTGCTGAGCTCCCACCTCATTAGCACGGAAGACCATTATACTGTATACAGTAAATGTTAACCATGTTATCATTTAGTACAAAAGTGTTTGTTAAATCATTAAGATAACCTTTTTTCTTTCTGTGTATAGTAAAGCTTTTATTACCAGTTAATTATTTGGCCAATTTGTATAAATACTGTATGCCCCCCTAAAATTCCAAAATGTGAATCTGTTAAACTGTGTTCTTGTGATTATATTACATGTGGTGGACAATGATCTATATACCATTAATAAAACATTTATTTTAGTAGCAGCAATTACGTTGTTTTTTCATCAATATCGCTGTTAATAAGACACATAGAAAACATACCTTACTATTTTTGAAACTCGAACTCTTAAAAAATCATAGGGCACAGTTTACATTATTAGTAAAGAATTAGAAGACCAATTAACGAATTATCACAACTTCTAATTAATTTGTTTGTCATTGGTAACTGTCTCTAGAGGGGATGTTAAAAAAAAGAGTCCTATGAATGTAATATAGAAACATTTATTAAAATCTGCATTTATAGATCATTTTATAAAATATATATATATTTTAAAATCAAGCGGTTTAAACATATTTCGGGATTTGTTACCTCAAATGGGAAGTGGCTTTGCATTTGTAGGTGCATAAAGTGATACATAGAATTAGAAAAATATTAAATGGTTGTGACGGGAGCTTTGTGACAGGCTATAATAATACACCAAATAACTGGGTTGAACTGAACGAGGCTTAGATATAATAAAGTATATTTATTCCTTAAATAGGTGAACACAGCAATATAGTACAGTAACAGGCAAGAAGTAACACTTACTTGGGGATGGGGAATGAGAAGTATCAAGTAGCAATTCTCCAGCAATCAGGTAACAATCAAGATGGTATCAGAAGACAAAGGATATAGGGTTGACCACAGATTATATATCTTTGTCACCCTATTCTTAACATTGAGTACAGGCTATTGGATATCAATTACTTGTAGCCAATCTTTAACGTGGGAACACAAATTAACCCATGCCCCCAGCTGGTTAGCTCATGCGCACTGGGACCATGTGGGTCTCATTTCTGTAGCCCCACACTTACATCAGGGATGCCGGCCAGTCTACCAAAAGGGATTTCTGACAGGGTGCCCCTTGTTCACAGGTGTAAAACATGACACTCACAGATCACTCTAGTTTGAGGCGTCTCCGCCTTCAGGAAAACAGTGAAGGTGGCAAAATCCTTTGAACAGCACTTAAGTCTTAGACATTGGGTTGCCCCTCTAACCATATGCTTCCCTTTGTGCAAAGGAATTTCCTCTGGTTTTTATCACTGCCTTGGGATACAGTAGTAAAGGTAAATTACAAACACATTAAAATATCCAGTTTCGTTAGGTCCAACAGGTCCAAACTACCCAGATCTCACTGTCTGAACTGGGACACCATATGGTCCAAGTTTCAGCCTGCTATGACCTTTGAAACCGGAGATACACAAATACCACTTAAACCGTTTCCTATTTTAATACAAAAATCTCCGCTGTAAATTAAATCACGTTTTTTCACTAAATCCCCATTGAAAACAATGGGCTCTGCCACCATACACTTTCAATGGCAAACCGCCGCCATTGGCGGCTATGGGAATCCGCCGCCATAGACTTTCAACGGGGCATCACCGCCGTTGAAGCCTATGGGGTTTCTCCGCCATAGCCGGTCAATGGAAATTGGCCGCCATTGAAGTCTAAGGGAAAATTCCCGAACCTTCAAGGGGGACCATACTCCGTCGGGTTTGTCCGAGATGGTCAAGGATGGTTCTGCAGCCATGCCGGAACAGTGCCTACAGGTACCCCAAACCCTGGCCCTCGGGACCCTCCGGAACCGGAGATATGGGTTCATGATTTGTAGCTTTTCTGACTTAGTCATTTTCTTGAGCTGCTTCTGCCGCCACCATTGGAACCTATGGCGCGACCCGCTCTCTGCAGCTCGACCCGTTCCGGGGGTCCTGGATTCGGGGACCCGGTGGTGGTCGAGTGGGTGGAGGTCTAGGAACAAGGGGCAAAAAGAATTTTATTTCTGGGTGCCCTAGAACCGAAAATTCCCACAGCACTTGACGTTGAACTTGACTAATCAGTGATCAAAGCTCTTTTTTCAGACAAAGTATCCGCTTTGCGGTTTTGCGGTTTGGACGGCAGCCAACCCGTTCCTGGAATGCGCTGTCGAGGAATCTCCATTGAAGTCAATGAGCCCATTGACTTACAATGGGAAACCGCCGCTCCTTCTCTCGGACGCCACCTGCTGGTCTTCGAGGGAAACAGGTCCAAAACAGCTAGATCCGCCATTGAAATGCATGAAGCTCTAATGGCAGCCTATGGGACTCTGCAAAATGGTGCCTGAAAAGGCGGGAAAATTACACAAAGGGCTATAATCACTAAAGAACTATTAACCCTTGCCCTCCCGGATGGATCCCAGTGTGTGTGTGATGCAGACACTGATATAACAATAAAACATGGGAACAGGGGAATATACACTTTCATGATATAACAAGGGGTTAACCACATTCCTGGACCGCAGCCCAGTTAACCCCTTGTCTCCCTGGTGAGGTCAGGGGATGGCCAAATGGGGTGCAACCCCTTTAATACCGGGCCACCCCCTTTCTCCATCTACAATGGTAAAAATAGTCATAATACTAAATTTTTCCGGTATTATCATTCCATACAGTACAGCACATCACGTTACGATATTGATCGGAATGTGATTAACGGCAGAAATACTGAACGTATTTTATCACCTACTCCAGGCTGGCATTAGCCCTGTCTTGCTATGCAAGATAACCTAACCCTGCATTAAATAGGTGATTAAAATTAACTTTAAAAACATTACATTAAATATTAACCCCAGTAGCCCAAGTGGTCAACTGGTCACTGGTCATGGTTTTCTATGTCTAGCTAGCCACAAGGGCAAAAGGGGTTCATAACATAAACTATACTACCTACACCCATTGGCCACCTTAGTGAATAGTAAAGTGATATCCCCCTCTCCCAATGGGAGGTTTATCTATCCACCACAGTGATAATACACCCAACATCCACCCGAACAAACCTACACTCCCACCCTAGACTAAGGAACAATAGCCCTATGAGTCAAATGTGGCTCAAGGGGATTTTGGCCATTTAAAAACAATAAAAATGCATTTAAAACCATTTATTGTCACTGTAGATACCTAGGACATCAATTGGAGACAGATACAGGTGCGCAGACGAGTATTCTAAAACTTGCCTTAAACTTGCCTTGGAAAATCTGGGGCTATCACCAACATGATCCAGGTACATGCTGGGTGCATGCTGCAAACATTTCAGTGACATTTCTGCAGAGACTAGTGGCCCATCGGATTAAAACAGCAGGGGTCCCTGGCAGCCCCATTTAGGTTGAATGGGACTGCCAGGGACCCCCGCTGTTAATCCGATGGGCCATTAGTCTGTCTGCAGAAATGTCACTGAAATGTTGCAGGATGTTCCCAGCATGTACCCAGGATGTTGGACCTGGGTCTTGTTGGTGATTGCCCCAGATTTGTTTTAGAATACTCGTCGGCACAGTAGACACATCAATGTTGACCTGTAATAGATTGTGATTACTTACCACAGCAGGGATGAAGGCCGCCCTCATATTCATAGTTGAAGCCACCAGAATCAAATCCAATAAAGATGGGCAACCCCCTCCCCCCCCCCCCCACGCAAAAAAAGACACACCCCAAACAACTGAAACCAATGTAAAGGTTGGTTGGCAGAAAAGAAAAAGAAGTATAACATAAATCCCAAGACCGATGGTAAAAAAAAAAAAATCTAAATGAAAAATGTATCCAGACTTGATGGGTTATTTTAATCCACTGGCATCCTGTGTTCACGACATTTGATCCTCAACTTGCCATGAAGCTCCCGGTCCCTGATAGAAAAGAAATACTTACGGAAACTCTTCTTCTGTCTTCTTTTCTTGAAAGCTGCCTTCTTCTTTATCCTCTTCTTCCTTCAGCTACCGGATGTGTCCTATTCAGTTTCTTCTAACATTCTGAGAGGAACCAGCCTTGTATATATCCTTGTTTTGCTGTCCCAGAAGGCCTGACGACGCATGGTACATCAACCAATCAGATTATTGTAAAGATGTAGCCAGATTTACGGTCCTCGGTACAGTGGCCTAAAAACAAAGACATCCATGGCTCAGACACGGCCACAAAAATAGTACATTTTGCAGCACGGCTGCAGGCTTGGAGGATTAAAGCAGGACCCCTACAGTGTTAATCCTACCTGGCCAGCCAATCTGAAAGAGCACAAAGAGGAGTGCCAAAGAGAAGCAGTCTCTTTGTCTGTCTCCTCTGAACAGCTCTTAAAGGATCAATTAATGGTCTTATTATTATTATTTTTAACATAGAATTGAAGCAGGGTGTCTCCGGTGCTGAACACCATTCATTTCAGCTTCCTAATTGCCCATTACGGGGTGGCACTCATGACTGTATGTCTGGAAGTAGGGTGTCTGGGAGCTGAAATTAATTGGGTTCAAGTATGGAGACTTCCCAGCTTCAAACCTATTATACATTTTAAGAAAATAAGTTCCAACAAAACTTCCCCCTCCCCTTTTAGACAAATACATAATATCCCTATTAACCAAATGTGCATTATTAAAAGTTGTGTTAATTCCCACATCATGATTCTGGGTGAAATATCGCACCTCGTGAATTATTAATGCAATCTTCTGTCATAGAATTGCGGTAATAAGATTTTTTTTAAATTTACAGTGTGTGATAATAACTCTGGTTTAATGGAGTTTGATGTATCCAGGTCAAAGTGCCCTATGATGTTGTAGCAATGATTCCTGGTATTAGTGCAGATCACGCTCATGTAATCACTAGGGTGTAATGATTACACATGGGGTGCCGGAAACCTTCCATCATCCAAATGGTTAAATGTTCAATTTATTATGAACAAGCCCTTTACATTTTTACACTGCTGATAAAATCTTTAAAAATATTATATTTTGATCAAATTTTAGTCCTTCTTGAACTCATGTAAATAAAACTTCATGGCTTGAATTGAGAGAAACAAAATATCTCAGAGCAAGATTAAGAGATTAAAAAAAGATTGTGGATACTTGAAAGAAAAAACACAGTTGTAATTTATGTTCTACTAATAAGGTGTTTGAAAGACAAGAATTCAGACATTAAAAATTTAGGTTAACATTCACGAATAGCAGAATTCTGATTTGTAAACTTTCCAAATCACAAAGAAAAAGTACAAATTAAATAATAATAAACTAACAAAGAATTATGCAAAGTATTATAATCATTTTAAGGCTAACACAAAACTATAGAAATTGACAGCAGAAATTGGTAAGCAGATAAAGACAATGTTGCACTTCTTAGGCCAGGTCCCTAGTGGCTGCTGCAGCATGTGCTGCGGCATGCGCGCCACACACCACAGCACAGCCCTCTATGGGGCAGGCCCCAGTGGTTGTGTGTGTGGGCGCACAATGTGCTGTGGTGCGTACGGTGGCAGGGAAGACAAGAATGTTGTCTTCCCGCGACGCAATGACATAGTCGGCACGCACCAATAGAAGGGTAGATATGCTCTGTCATGGCCATGACCCCTGTCATGGCTCCACACCCTGCGCTCCCCTAGAGCTCCCCTGCAGACTGTGGCTTTAAACTGTGGACACGCCGCCAGGTCGCCAGGCATGCGTGCTGCAGCTGAGACTGGGGCCGCAGCCTTAGCATTGAACTCTAGTTGCTACACTGTTGATAACTACTCTTGAACACTACTCTTTGGCTGTCTGTCCTGGACCATCAAATCTGGTTTACATTATTGTGTCATCTATACCAAGACGTTAACGCTTTTCACAATGGAGGATTTTTGAACATACAGAATGAGGATGAGGGTGATGTTACCTGTTGCTTGTGCCATGTCTTGGTGAGATGGGGGGAAGTGAAGACATATGGGTAACTCTGCACTTATTGGGAACATCATTATAAGGCTACATGGAAAAGAAGTGAGAAGGACATAAGCCATACCAAAGTTGTAAGAAGTAGGGATTTCTCAATTCCTGGCAGTCGATAAGGCTACTTAGAGAGTTTTGATGGTAAAAGTTATCATGATGATGATGAACTGATGATGGATGTACTTGGTAGTAATAGAGATGAAGATGAGACGCCAGAACAAACTACTACTAGCAGTGAGCTGCATAGTCATGGGGTAAGCAGCTCTCAGGCATTAGAAAAACACATGAACCAATTATGTCTACTTCAATTATAGACAAACCAACGGTTTGAATTTTTTTTTTCCAGGGTGTGCATGTACTGTACCATTGCTCACACTATATGGACCTAATGCCAACATGTTTACAGTTGACATTCTGTCCTGTAGCTTTCTAGAGGTCAATGCTTTAGGAAGCTAAGAAAACGCTCTGAGCCTCCTTTGGAAAAAAAAACAGTATGTTTCCACTGACTGGTTGCCACCTGTACCGAAATATTGTTAAACTACAGGTGCAACTGCCTGTTGTCGACCACATCACGGGACAAAAGCACGGCCCTCTAGCAAACACTCTCACGCTAGATAGTCAATTGTAGGCTGTAATGGACCATCAGATTAACATAGTGGGGGTACCTCCATTTAAATGGGACTCACGCTGTGTGAATCATAATCCTACCGGGATCCACCTGTCTGTAAGAGACACGCAGTAAGAGAGAGACTGAATCAGTAACTCTACCTTCGCGCCTCTAACAGGCAATCGCGGGGCTATTATTTTATTTTAATAACATTATTGTAGCAAGGTGTCTCCATAGCTGAACCGCATTGATTATCGGTCCAGGGACACCCTGCTTCAGAGTTATAGCCTGGTATGGGGTGCCGGTATAACAGCGGCCATGTTTAAATTCTCCGCGTCATGGCTCACATGACAGGGAGATTAAAAGAAAGCAGAGGGATAATGGCACCCCATAACGGGACCAGTAACTCAGGAAGCAGGGGGTGTCCGGGGCTTAAATCAATGCGGCTCAGCTCCAGAGATCCCCTACTACTATACAGTACTGTATTATTAAAATAAAAGCAGCTTCATTACCTTAGTGACTAACCGCTAAGACAATGAAGGGGTTAAGCCAGACTACTTGGTTTATTTGGGTAGAGTGGGTGAATGAAGGGTGTATTTGCCCCAGAGTGGGTGGTTAGGCCTACCGGGAAGGTTGCAGGAGGGGTTAACCCTTTCATTACCTTAGCGGTAGTAACCGCTATGGTAATGAAATGGTTAACTCATCCCACTACCCACCCGAGAGGCCTAACCACCCCCCTTCACCCACCTCTTCTTCCACCAATAAACATTACAATACAAACATCAATACAATACATATAACAACCACCCACCCCCAACACATACTGTACAGTAATGGGCAAAACCCCTACTATCCATATCTGGATAATTGCCCATTACAAAATAAAACATAGAACTTCCAGTGAGCGGGCCTTAGCAACCGTCGTTTTTTAGTTGAGCTCCCTATAAGCCTCTCTAAAATGACTTATTGAACTTGTGTAACCGCTGGATACGACCTGAGCAACACACTAAGTAAACTGTTCTTGAACAAGTTGTGTTGGAACAATTCCTACAAGTAATAACCCCTTCCGCACGCTCTTGGGTAAAACGCCATGCTGCTGATACCCTAGCTTTGGCGGTCCGACTTGTTGAGTACTTCCTTGGGGCCGAGGACCAGGCGAGTTTCCTTGACCTGACGGATCCGGCTTTACCGGCACTTGCGGATGCCCAAAGAGGGAGACCGGACCAACGGGGAAACTACGGCCCCTCCATACGCAACCGCCAAGTGCAACGAAAGGAGCAGTCCTTCAAACAAGGAAGAAGTCAAAACGCCGGGCACCGCCGAGACCTTCATCCCCTTCCTGATGTCGGCTTGTCGCCAAATGAGAGGAACTTCCAAGGATGTCACCCACAGGACTCACCAGATGCCTGGTCTCCAGTATCCAGTCCAGCGGAGCTATTCGCGGCACCCTCCTGCGAGGGAGCCCTCTCCATGTTCCACCTGCGGAGGACAAGGCCACCGGCATGTGGACTGTCCGCAGATGGATTGTTCCTTCAGCAGGACCGTCGCCTCGGCCTTCACTGGAGAAATTTACAAGCCCTGGCTACTTCCAGCCCAGGTTGGGGGAAAAAACATCCAGGCCCTTGTAGATTTGGGCTCTGGGAAAATGCTGGTCTTCCAGGAACTGTTACCGCCTAACGTGTGTTCTTTTGACTCTCCATGGAGTAGAGAATGTATACACAGCGATGTAAAACGGTATCTGACGGCCAAAATCCGGCTACAGGTAAAAGGTCAGGAGGCCTACCTCGAAGTAGGAGTCTCTCCTTGGCTCCCTGCCCTCGTTGTGCTCTGCCGGGACTGGCCTATCTTTTCAGACCTAACGGCTCCAGTCTCTCACGAGGAGCCTTATTCTATGGCTCAGGAGAACCCTGGCAAACTGTTCCCTTTCTCGGCAGACCTTTTTCCCAGTAGATACCGGGTTCAAAAGACTCGGAAACAAAGACGCTCTGACAAACAGGACTGTTGCAGAATTCTGGATCTCAAGGTGACTATTCTAGTAGCCAGAAGTCACAAGTGATGGCTGGGGGTGGCCAGAGGGAGGGGGATATGGGCCCTGGAGATTTACCAGACCTTTACCTCCCTGATTTTCGCCAGAGGCAAAGGGAAGACAAGTCCTTGCTAGACAGTATGATAAAGTGGTAAAAATTGATGAGCAGATATTGAATGCACAGGGGGTGATAGTATTCCCCCATTTTGAATTATCAAATGATATCCTGTATAGGGTAAATAGGCAGACACAAACAGGGGAGGTCACCATACAGATATTGGTTCCCAAGGCGTTTGTTAAATCTGTGTTCACTCTAGCCCATACTGTCTCTTGGGGTGGTCACCTGGGCAGGGATAAAACATTGGACTGTATTTCGTCCCGATTCTATTGGCCAGGGATGCATAGTGATATTGCTAAGTTATGTGCGGCATGTCCGGTGTGCCAGCTAACTAGTCCGAAGGGACAAAAACCAGTCCCTTTGGTTCCTCTACCCTTGGTGTCAGTTTCCCTTGGAGTAGACTTGGTAGGACCTCTAGAACTTTCTGCATAAGGACAAAGGTTTATTCTTGTAATAGTTGACTATGCAACAAGATATCATGAGGCGTTCCCCTGAGAACAGCAACGGCGAAGCAAGTAGCCAACAAGTTGTTGGAGCTGTTCTCACGGGTTGGACTTCCCCAGGTTTGTTGACAGACCAAGGTACAGGTAAACTGATGCAGGATGTCTTAAAATTACTAGAGGTCGTCTGTTCGGACATCGGTCTACCATCCAGAGACTGATGTATTGGTGGAAAGATTTAACCGAACTCTAAAAGGGATGCTGAGAAAATTTGTAGATTCAGAGAAGAGAGCCTGGAATGAACTTCTCCCTTTTCTGCTGTTTGCAGTGCGGGAAGTTCCCCAGGCCTCCATGGGATTCTCTCCATTTGAACTGCTGTATGGACGCCAACCCAGGGGTATCCTAGACCTCCTAAAGGAGTCCTGGGAGGAACAGCGGTCCCCTTCTAAGAATACCCTGCAATAAGTATTGGACCTTAGGAAGCACCTAGCTGTGGTCGGCATTTTGCTAGGGAGAATCTTAGATCAGCCCAGGACAGTCAGGAGAGACATTACAATCAGAATGCTCGTATGAGGGTGTTTCATCCAGGAGATCAGGTGATGCTGTTGTTACCCAGTTGTGAGAGCAAACTCCTAGCCAAATGGCAGGGCCCATTCGAAGTACTCTGCCGCACGGGTGATGTGGATTACGAGATCACTCAATCAGGGTCCAGGAAGGATAAACAAATTTACCATGTGAACTTGCTGAAACCCTGGTCTCTATTCATCCACCCGGTGGAGGAGGAAACAGACTTGGGTCATCAGCCCCCACGGGAGAACACCGTGGGTGATGATAAAATCCCAATGGGTAGACAGTTGTCCTCTGAACAAAAAGGGGACTTGTTAGAAATAATTACACAATTCCATGATTTTTTTTCTGATTTGTCAGGGCAAACTAATTTAATTTCAAATGTGATCGAGACAGCACCTGGGGTAAAAGTACGTTCCCGTCCTTATAGGTTGCCTGAAAGTCGTAGGGCCCTGGTAGAAATGTTACACTTAGGAGTGATTGAGGAATCATGCAGTGAGTGGTGTAGTCCACTAGTTATGGTCCCTAAACCCGATGGGAAGGTAAGATTTTGTGTGGACCTCCAAAAGGTCAATGCAGTATCCAAGTTTGACGCATATCCGATGCCAAGGGTGGACGATTTAATTGACGCCCTTGGTAACGCGGAATATATATCCACGCTGGACTTAACAAAAGGATACGGGCAAATACCTTTAGAGGAAAAATTCAAGTGCAAAACAGCCTTTGCCACTCCCATGGGTTTATACCAGTTTGTGACAATGCCATTTGGACTGCATGGAGCCCCAGCCACATTTCAGAGACTCATGGATAAAGTGCTGAGACCCCATAGGGCTTATGCCACAGCCTACCTAGATGACATTGTCATCTATAGTAAACACTGGCGGGCCCATCTAAATAGGCTGAAAGTGGTCCTCAAATCTCTAAGAGAGGCAGGGCTCACAGCCACCCTAAGAAATGTGCCTTAGGTAAGGCAGAAACCAAATACTTAGGGTATACAGTGGAAGGTGGAAAAGTAAGGCCACTAGCCGACAAGGTAGTTGCCCTGAAAGAAGTTCCGACCCCCCAAACAAAAACGCAGGTACGCTCTCTGCTGGAAACTGGAAGTGAATTGGTACCGGATGTGTCATGTCTTTGTTTTTTATTAACCTAAGATGTTCTAGAATGCGGACTTTCAGGGCTCTACTCGTTAGGCCCACATATTGCTTTTTACATCCGCATTGTAACAGGTAACATTGGTTACCAGGTAACATTGTAACCTTTCCCAGCACTCCGTGGCCAAACGGCATAGGGTTGAATAACTATGGCTTATGTAGATTATGAAGTCCTTATATGTTTAAATAATGGATTTATACTAGTTTGGTTCCATGTAGGAGGAATGTGGATAATGTTTTGTTTTTTCTTGCAGTGTTGTTTCTAGCATTTTAAGTGCATTTATACACCCTCAGTATGCAGCCAAACAGTCTTATCTTTATGTATGTTTATTATCTGATTATCCCCTGGGTTGGTATGTTATATACCTAGAGATGTCTTAAGGGAACAATGCATATATGATGATTCATTTGTAATGAGACTCTTGCAAAAAACTGTTTAGTACTGAAGTGGTTAAAATCTTTTAATCCGCTTTCGCGGGCTTTTAGGCTATTTAAGAGGCTGTCACCACCTCTCCCCACTCCGAGACGAAGCCCTCTGTGAAAGGGTGAAACGCGTAGAGGGGGAGATGCTGGTGTAGGCCTGTGTGTGTCCAATAAAGTTGTGTGAAGATTACCCTGGGAGCTTTTTTCCAGACATGCGCAGTAGCGCCGTTTTCCTTCCAGTTTCCAGATACCTCTTGACGGCGGCACGCAGGAGCCAACGAGGAGAGTGGGCCCTAAACCGGAGGACAGCAGGTGAAGTATCATACCCCTCTCCCTGCACCGGTTATTTCTGTGGCCTGGCATAACTCCCTCGTGTGGCTCCAGTGTCTGAAGCATCCAGACCTGGTCAACTACACTGATGCGCACGACAGACCCATTGGCACACGCTCTCTGCTGGGTTTAGCAGGGTACTATCGGTGGTTCATCCCCAACTACTCGGAAGTTGCAGCCCCTTTAACGAACCTCACAAAAAAGTGTGCACCTACACAAGTGTATAGTCAAGGGAGTGTCAGAGAGCCTTCGAGGACATAAAAAGGTGTCTATCAGAGGGTCCCGTCCTTAGAAGCCCAGACTTCAACAGGCCTTTTGTAGTGCAACCCGATGCATCAGAGATAGGGCTAGGGCAGTGTTTTCACAACAGTTTGAGGGAGTGGAACATCCAATCCTTTTTCTGAGTAGGAAAATGTTCCAGAGGGAAAAAAATACTCAGTGATTGAGAAGGAGTGCCTCACAGTAAAGTGGGCAATCGAGGCTTTGAGGCATTACCTGGCAGGAGTCCATTTTACTCTGGTGACGGACCATGCTCCATTGAAGTGGTTAAATAGTATGAAGGACTCTAATGCTAGATTGACCAGGTGGTATATGGCCCTCCAACCCTTCTCATTTGAGATTCAGCACAGGCCTGGAAAAGAAAATGCAAATGCTGACTTCTTTTCTAGAGAAGGGGTGGATGGTCGGGCTTCAGCCGTGCGTGGCCCCAGCCACACACTACAGGGGAGGAATGTGACAGGGTGAATGAACGTCACCAGCCATATACCTGGCAAACCTATGTTTAGGCTTGCAGTGCAGCAGTGAGGAGGATAAGTTTCAGTTGAGAAGGGCTGCTTAATTAGTCTGACCCCAGCTGCATAATCAAGGTGTTTTAAAACCCCCAGGCTGTACACACATGCAGGCTAGCTGGTCAGGAG
Source organism: Ascaphus truei (assembly GCA_036426205.1). NCBI lineage: Eukaryota > Metazoa > Chordata > Amphibia > Anura > Ascaphidae > Ascaphus > Ascaphus truei. The sequence goes on along the minus strand of WSYH01001962.1, from coordinate 23,309 downwards.
ACAGGACTGAAATACTGAAGAGATTACTGCTATAAGGTCTGTTTTCAAAGTACACATGTGATGAACTGTCTGTGTCTTGCATGCTGAAGAGAAGCTGATTTGTTTTCTATGCTGAAGAGAAGCTATTTTGTTTTTGTCTGCTGAAGAGAAGCTATTTTGTTTTTGTATGCTGAAGAAAAGCTATTTTGTTTTTGTGTGCTGTATGTTTTTAAGAGACAATAAATAAGCCTTATCAAGAGAACCCGCGTGTGTGGTTGCATGTACCCTGCAACACATACCCACAGCAAAAGTGTCAGAAGCTGGAAGCTGGGCAGTGTGGGCGGCTTCTGGGTTGGAAACCCTGAGTGGGAAGCAGCAAGGATAGTCTGCGCTGGCACGTCCCATGCAGTACCACAAACTCACTATAATCAGCACAGCCCATCAGTGCGAGGGTGAGGTGAGCTGTGAAGAGCTGAGAGGCAACCAGGGAGAGCACAGGTTATAAAAACAAAGAAAAGTTCTGTGGAGAGGACCTGCAGCATAAACAGAACGGGGGCCTGCGGGGGAGGATTCAGCTGCCAGGGCAATACGCAGGAGAGAGAGAGCTTTGCTGAGAGCTACAAGAGGAGCTCGGGCAGGAGGAGGGGGGGAGGCTATTAAAGGCACAGGCACACCAGCCCAGAAGTCAGTAATCCTCAGCAGCACAGACCTGTAACAGACACAGCAGCTTAGGCTGCCTTCACACAGGGGGCTTTGCGACGCTGCGTGCGCGCATCCGCATGTTCGCGCCTCCGTCTGCTGGGCGGTGTGTGATCATCCCCAGCAGACGGAATGATCCGACACATACAGGAAGTGTGTGAGAGCGGGGGGGACGGGGGATGGGAGAGGGGGTGAGTGGAGGTATTGGGGGAGGGGGGAAGAGCGGGGGGAGAGGGGGGGGAGAGCGGGGGAGGGGGGAAACGTAAAATAAAAGCACAAATCCATTGTGTGTGTGTGTTTTGTTTTTATGTGTTTTACATGTTTGTAGTCAGTCACTTTTTCCACTTCTTCGCAGGAAAACTCTTATTAATTATGGAAGAGGGAACCTCGGCACCTACTTTCCAGAACTCGTAGAACTGCAGACATTTCAGCTCTCATTGCTTCTCTGCTAGTGTCGCTGCTTCGGATTCACACTCTTTCATTGTTTAGCATCAGCAGCCTCATAGATCAGTGGAATCTCACCAATTAAAACAGGGATGTTAACCTCCAAAGAGGGAAATCAGTGAAATCAAAATGCAAAAAAAAAAATAATAATGGCATTTTAATAGAAAAGTGCTATTTTTTATCAGTGAGACTCCAGTAAATATGAAACGCTGATGCAGAAAATCAGGAAGACTCATGGGAAAATCTGTGATAGCTGACATGTCTGTTTAAAGTCAGTCGTTTTGCATTAACACTTTCACTACCTGTGCATTAATTTATTTATTTATAAAATATTTTACCAGGAAGTAATACATTGAGAGTTACCTCTCATTTTCAAGTATGTCCTGGGCACAGAGTTAAGACAAATAATAAATGGTTACAAATACAATGAGAGGGGGTGTCCCGCAGGGATCATATACTGAGAGGGGGGGTCCCCAGTTCCCCAAACCTCCGATTTCACTGCCGAGTCTTGTCAATTTCAGCAGCCAATCAATGTAAACGTCTGGACATTGATTGGCTGCTGACACCCACAACTGCAGCAGCGTCGATGCCGCACTTTGCAGCCAATGGTAGTTTAAATACTGAACACTACCATTGGCCGCCAGGCATCAGTGCCAAACACTCACGCGCACGTAAGCGTGCGCACGTCGTGTAACATGCTGTGTGAGCGGGGCCTTAGAGTCAGACCACTATTACTTTTGTAGCATAGATCTACTGAAAGAAACTCACACTAACTGATATAAACTTATTACAAATCTAGATGTGCGGTGCTGGCAGAAACCACACAGACAGCAATTGCACTCAAAACAAAGAAGAGTCAGCACATCTCATATTATATTATCATACTATTTCTGGACTTGTGCCTTGGGGTAGGAGTGGATCGTAAGGTATTCACTGACATTTATCGGAAACCTCACTCCAGAAATACTCTGTTACACGCATCTAGCTGCCACAGTTCGGCAGTCCTGCGTGGTATTCCCTTTGGACAATTCTTGCACTTGCGCAGGAATTGTTCTACCATGGAGGACTTTGATATTGGTGCGGCTGACCGAGAGCAGAGATTTCTGGAGAGAGGATACAATTCTAATAATATTCGTAAAGCCTACTTGAAGGCTCAGGAGAGACCCAGAGGGGATCTTATTAATCAGAATCCTTCTAGCTTTTCCCTCAGTAAAGGTCTTGATAAGGTGTCTAATCATACAAACTCGGGTGACCAAAATGATCCGACTTTTTTCATTACTCAATACAGTAATCAGACTATTACTATAAGGTCTATTGTCCAGAAACATTGGAGCATTTTGAATACTGATTCCTTATTGAAAGATATGGTATCATCCGATCCCAAATTTGTATTAAAAAAAGCCAACACTTTGGGCAATATTGTGTCTCCTAGTTTAGTTAGAAGTCAGCGGGACTTTCTGCACACGAAAGGTTTCTTCCCTGAGGTTCTCGGATGTTTTCCATGTGGAAGATGCAAAGTTTGTAAATATATACAGAAAACTAAAACTTTCTCTTCCCATAAAGATGATGTCAAGTCCTACCATATTTTGTCCTTTGTCACCTGCAGGACTGACCATGTGATCTAAATGGTCACTTGTGGTTGTGACAAGAGATATATAGGGTTAACCACTAGAGCATTTAAAATTTGAATGCTTGAACACATGAGAAACATTTCCAATATGGATATTACACATCCGGTTTCTCATAATTTTAAACTTTGCCAAAATGGTAGATTAAATAAATTTTAATGTATGATTATTGAACATGTGAAACCTCATACCCAGGGAGGAGACAGAGTGAAAATTCTTTGTCAACGAGAAGCATTTTGGATTTTCGTTATGGATTAATTAACTCCTAAAGGTCTCAATACTGAATGGGACATAAAGGTTTTTCTATAAATATTAACATGTTCATCTTTTTATAGATGTAGTTTGCATTCTTTCCTTGTATTTTGTCCTTTTAACCTAAATGCCACTTTATATCAGCATTTAGCAACCTTACTGTTTATTGATATTAGGGAGTGTTACTAATGTGTCCAGGTTCCATTGAATCTGTTTTTGTTATCATTATCACATTCAGGTGTTTTACACTGACTTGATTAGAGGAAGAGAGGTTTAAATAGTACCCTCCTTCTTCCTCTCACCATACTCCTTGAGAAAGAAGATTAGCTGTTCGAAACGCATGGGAGGAGGTTCTTTTGGTCTCTGTCTATGGAAAGTTTTTTATCACTACTCACTGGTGAGTTACTGTACCCTTAAGGAGTGGCTGACTTTTTTTGATTCTTACCTTTTTGCTACTACTTCCGTATCAGAGAGACGCCACGGAGGGAGGGTGTCACCACGCTGGTGCACCAGAAGCCAGGAGGACTTCAGGGGAACAGTGTCTAATCGTTAGTACACTTGGTTCTCCACACTGGATGATTGCTTGGGGATTGAATAGTTGCTTTCAGAGCGCGGACATCCCCGCTACCCCATCAATTACCTCTTACTTGGTGGTTATTTAACTCCATTATGCTCCGCTATATGTGTATATAACTCATTGAACTACTAGGGTTCTTTGAGCTCAGAAGTAGATTTGTTTTCTATCGCATCTCATATTCTATCCCAAATAGAACGAAACAAATAAAACAATATAGATAAATAAATAAAGGACGACAAAAGGTAACCTAACAAAAACCAAATGAATACAATGGATAAATTCATGAATAAAACAGGCACTATCAGGAAAACTAAAGCAAAATAAAGGAAAACAAAAAGGAAAACTACCCCAGCCACGCAGTCCCCTGAACTATCTGAGGAGGAAGGTCACAGCAATACAGTACCTGGAAGAAAAGACCAAGAAATTACACCCGTAGAGGCCACAGCTAGAGAGGCCATGAAACTAATGTCCCTACTATTTGAGGAGAAGATCTCAGACCTCAAAAACATAATGCAAGAAACCCTAACACAAATTAGCTTGCACGAGCAAAGACTTGAGGTAGTGGAAAATAGAACTCAAGGCTGTGAAACAGAACTCCAAAAATTGCATCTCAAATTTGAAACGCAACATAAAACTATAATAACAATGCAAGAAAAATTAGGTGACCCAGAGAACAGAGGTTGCAGAAACAATTTATGAATCATCGGCAAGTCAGAATCTGTAAAAGATAGAGACCTGGATCACCTACTAACAAAATGGCTTCTGCGGACTGCGGACACTGAAAGTGCCAGAACTGCTGGAGAACCTTAAAATCGAAAGGACGCATAGAATAGGCCTGGAGAGAGTTTGGGATAGAGCAAGACCACGGCCGGTCATCCAGAGATTCCTCAACTATGTGGACAGAGTAACAATATGCGCAACATACAAGAAAAACTCAGACCTACAATACAAAGGGACAAGCTCCTGCTCTTCCAGGACTTCTCAGCCCAAGTAGTGATGAAGACAAGAGAATTCTCCCCACTCTGCAAAGAACCATCAATAAGTTAAACAATTTGCACTCCTATATACAGCCAAACTGAGGGTGATGGAGGGTAACAAGGCACTGCTATTTGAAACGTCCAAAAAGGCGCATACTTACTTCAAGGACTTGTCAAACCCACCAGGGAAAACACCGTGAATAAAGCTAGCAATGTTGGGGTACAGAGAAAAGGACACTAACATTGTCAAGAACCGTGAGACTCGTGGTATGCTACTACCAGTGGCTGCCTGTTGCTGTTGGTATGTTATAAACTGTGAAATGTGAAATCATCTGTAAGGGATTGCCACCAGGACCTCCATGTCAACCCCCAAGACACGAATCACTCAGTGAAGACCTCTCACTGGGAAGGTACAACCCTGAAACAATCAAAGAAAAACTGAAAAAAATTCAGAACCCCAAATGGGATTGACTAAATGCAAGCACAAAGAGACACTAAACTAAAACAGAGGCCAAGGATGTGCAGATTAAAAAAAAACACTCTCAAATTATTATCATGGAATGTAGGAGGATTAAACTCGCCTGTGAAATGGAGGAAAATCATCTCCTTCAATAAGTGGTCCAAAGCACAAAACTCTATTGCAGAAAACACATCTACTCGAGGATGATACAAAGAGACTCAAAGCTCCCTGGATCAAGAAAGTGATCGCAGCGCCATTCACAAGGAAGCACAAAGGACCTAGAAATGTTAATACATAAAGATGTGCACTATGTTATACATAAAACTATAAGAGACCCTGAAGGAAGATACCTTATGGTTGATACAACAGTTAAAGGCACAAAAATTGTATTGGTCAATTTTAATGCTCCAAATTTGCCTAATCATTTATTCTTTACAGATTTATATTAAAAATTGCTCAAACAGGGTGCGGCGACTATTATCATAGGGGGTGACTTCAACGTGGTCGAAGACTGGAAGCTAGACAGTTCAGGAAATAAAATGGTACCACTTTACTCACACACACAATCCGCTAGGTGGCTTCTCCAGTGCTTCTCCTCCATTGTGTAGCTCTTTCACACAGAAGCACTTTTGAAAAGCCCACCAGCGCGATCGCTCCCAGAGATTGGCTCTTTCACAGACTCACATTGTCGCTCACAGTCTCGATCGGCTGCTCCCCTTTACATAGTGCTTGCTGCCTATCTTTAACATTGAGAAAACTGGCAGCCAATTAGAGCAGGGATTGTGATGGTGCACCAATCAGAGGAGCCAAACAGGGTCCAGCCAAAGGACTCTGGACTGCCCATCAGGGTGTGAGCTACGGGCAAGTGGGAAATTTGAGCCGGCCAATAGGAATCTGAAATCCAGCAACAGTTCCCCTGGCCAATCCCATACCCCCTGGGGGTTAGGCACCTCCATGTCTAGGTGGAACAAAGGCTTTCTACTGCAGATAACCTGTTTCCAGCCTGAGTCCCAGCCCTTCCCCAGGTACTTAGCTGCTCCAAGACTTATCAAACAAAACAGGTTTTTCATGTATGTAATCCTGAAAAGTGACTACTATCTCTGCCCACAGCAGAAACACAAAATTAATTTCTGTCTGGCTAACTGTATGGGGAAATGCTACACTTCAACATGGGGAATACATTTGACTTTACAGGGAATAAAGTGTTGTTATATATGTGTACAGTTACCACATTTCTGTCCCACCTAACATCCACCCTTAAACTCCTGTTCCCAAAGTCTCAGTCCTGCTGCTATTTCCTATGAGGGTCCTAAACACACAGGACACCCCTAGCTTATAAACTCACCGGGGACAGTTTAAGGGAATCTGATTACAGGGAATATGTTAATAAACTTTACTGACTCCAAGAGCTGACACGGATAGCCCATCACACACAGTTATTAGGGGCAGCCAGCCGGGCTTTACATTAGAATGAGGTATCAGACAAGGATGACCATTGTCCCCAATATTATTTGATTTGGCACTAGAACCCTTACTGAGACATCTCAAACAAATGGACACATTTAAAGGTGTACACATAAGTAACTAATAACTTAAAATAGCAGGCTTTGCAGATGATACTGTATGTTGCTCTTTATTTGAAATCCAACAGAGGCAATACCAGCCATAATAGAAAAAATACAGATGTTCAGAAGAGTATCAGGTCTAACAATAAACTATGAAAAATCAGAGGCACTATCACACACGACAAAATGTATTGCCCCCCTAATATCATGTTTTCCCCATCACTATTATTTGTGTCCCTGTTCTGCAGCTCTAAAGCTAGTTGCAGGTAACTGGATGTATGTGAAATGTGCTAATTGTATTTGTGGCACTAGGAGTGAGCTAGCAATCTAATTTTTGGATCCCAGGTAGCTGACAAAATAAGACACACCTACATATTTGTTTTATATTGTTCATACAGGTAGAAACTGCATATAAAAAATAAAGTGTGTTTTAGTGCTGGCATGTGCCTGTGATCACCGATCAAAGCACATTCAATTAAGGGGCTAACTCGCGCATGGAAAGAGCTAGCACTCTAATTTTAGAGTGCAGCTAAGTAAAAAGAAACCATAAACATACATTTAAGGTTTATAATTGTGGCATAAGCAGAACGTATATATATAAATTAACTGTATTTGAGTTATGTTTTAAACTGTACAGGCAGCAAGATTTTCCTGCCAGCCCGGCAACGAATGTATTAACATGTAAATATGTTAAGGGTACATGAGTTGAGGGCTTTTCATCTTTGGGCTTCAAAAGGCCTCTGCTAAGTTGGTGCCCCTGTGTCTATGAGAAATCCGGTTGAAAAGCCTCAGAGAGGCTAGGTGTTAAAGTGGCCTGGATACACCTGAGTATCAGATCCTGGTACGCAGGAGGGTCCATTCACACTTGGTAGCCAAACCCCAGACTTACTGTCTCCAGGTAAGAAGTTGGACCTGGTATGCTAAGCAGCTTAGGTGTCAAGTTGACACATGCTCTGTGCAAACCAGGAAGCCACTTCTGCCCATGCTATGAACTACTGGCAAGTCTGGGATAGGGGGAAAAAGTGTTCCCACGGAAGGGATTGGGTGTGTACAGTATGTTAGGTATAGGACCCTTAACCCTATAAAGATGCCTGCAGCCAAGTCCCAGAGAGATTCATCTGATGTAACAACGATTTGACCAAGTTCCAGCGTCAGCGGTTCCGGAGTGTGAGGGGTTAATATCGTAACCAAGGATCATCCCCCTCTTCTGGAATTCGTTAGAGCTAAGGGTTTCCGAACGAACCCTGTAAGGACTGAACAAACTTTTACCTATTGGCGGAAATATAGGGGTGGCAACTTGTGCCCCTAGCCAGGAACTGCTACACGGATCATTGTGCACACCCACTTGCATGCATGCAGGGGTGCCCAGAGACTTTGTTTCATTCCAAGAACAATTGATTTAATTCCCCCCATCCCAGTAAGTGTTTTATTAAGTGTATATTGTGAAGATTTGTGTGTCTGTCTTAAAAGAAATAAATTAAAATTTATTTTACCCAACTTGTGTGCTCAGGGCAGAATCCCAGTATTAATTTGTGTATAAGTCTTGGTCTCCTGTAACAATCAAACAAGCCAATTTACAAATAGAGCAATAGAACAACAGATGAGTCCAGATATAAACCTAAAATACCTACTACACACGGCACCTAAAGATGTCCCAGTAAATATAAAAGACAACCCATTTCTCTTCAGCACTTATAGGGCATTGTACAGGGCTCATAAAACATTAAACATTTGTCGGGATAAATCATTAAACTTACCGTTCACAAAAAAAAAACAATTCCAGGAAGGGGAAGCAAATTACCCATTCATGGACTGGAAGAGAAGAGGTATCCTTGAGATAAGACAGCTGCTACATACACTAGACCACTCTATACACACATTCCAAGAATTAAAAGAAAAATATGAAATACCAAACTCACAATTTTTTGCATATCTACAAGCCAGACATTATACAAAAGAGATAATTGATGATTTAACATTAGTCTAAAGGGAGAATCCATTGAAGAGTGTTCTACAGCCGACTTACCCCGGGAAAATATCTATATCAAACATACATACATGCCTTAAAAAACACAAAAATAATACAGTAGCACAGCAGGAATAGGAGTGTGGATGACAGATTGTCCAAATTTAAACATGGAAGATATCATGCAGCAATTTTTGAGATCACTTAAACTTGTCCCCTCATCTACATACTAAGAGATGCACTACAGCAAAGACCTTAAACTATAGAAAGGCAGATTTTAATAAACTGAGGTCTAATCTACTAGTAATACATTGGGATGATGTTTTTGCAAGGAAAATGTAGAAGATAAATGGGCAGTCTTTAAAACATTGTTAGAAAAGCACACTTATCAGTGAATACCCTTGGGTAATAAGTATAAAAGAAATAAGTCAAAACCAATGTGGCTAAATAAACAGGTACGGGAGGAAATGGACAAGAAGAGGAAGGCGTTTAGATTCTTTAAGTCAGAAGGGACGGAGACATCGTATCAGAATTATAAGGAATGTAACAAAAATTGCAAAAATTGCAAAAGGTCAATCAAATTAGCAAAAATGGATAATGAAAAAAGGATTGCAATAGAAAGTAAGGTCAACCCTAAAAAGTTATTTAAGTACCTTAATAAAAAAATGAGACTAGAAAATATAGGACCATTTCAGTGTGAGATGGGTAGGCAGATTATTGGAGATAAGGAAAAAGCAGAGGTATTAAACAAATTATTTGCCTCTGTGTTTACCAGGGAGGAATCAAGTTCAATAGTAGTGCCGCAAGAGGAAGCTACAACCTCCATATTAATGAACAATTGGTTAACTGAGGAAGAAGTTCATAAGCGTCTTGAAAAAATTTAAGTAAATAAGGCACCTGGCCCCAATGGCATACATCCAAGAGTTCTCAAGGAGTTAAGCTCAGTAATAGCCAAACCATTATATTTAATATTCAAGGACTCCATTTCCACAGGCTCAGTACCACAAGATTGGCGTAAAGCAGATGTGGTGCCTATATTTAAAAAGGGAGCTAGATCACAACCGGGGAATTACAGACCTGTAAGCCTGACTTCAATAGTGGGGAAACTACTTGAAGGGTTAATACGGGATAATATTCAGGAATACCAAATGGAAAACAAAATTATTAGTAATAGTCAGCATGGATTTATGAAGGATAGATCATGCCAAACTAACCTTATTTGTTTCTTTGAGGAGGTAAGTAGGAATTTAGACCAGGGTAATGCAGTTGATGTGGTCTACTTAGTTATTGCAAAGGCTTTTGATACAGTTTCACACAAGAGGTTGGTGTACAAAATAAAGAAACTGGACTCAGTAATAATATATGCAATAGCAGAAAGAAAAAAGTTAGAAGCGCAGTCAAAAAAGTGTTGGTGGTCAAACTAAACACCTTTAATATAAATCTTGTCCTTTAGATCACAGTCCAGGACAACAGCGAAAATACAATATATAACAAAAACAATGTTAAAATAGATGCAGTGCAAATGGAGCTGCTATGCAATTGCACTCAATGGGTCTCCAAGAGGTTAAAAACGGGTGGTTCCTGGTAGAAAGTCAGAGTCCTGAAGACCGTGCACTACCCGGGCAACTGTCGGTATAGATGGGTACCCCAGGGCTGAGCCAATACTCAATGTGCTCACCCTGTATCCACTGCTGGTCCGTGGGGGTCCGATGGCTTTCTCCAATCCCGCAGCGTGCTCCGGTCACGCTGAACAGGTAGACGATACCGCACAGCCCTCCGGGTGTCCGGGTCTGACATCACTTCCGGCTGTGACGCACCGACCCTTCCCGGTTTTCTCTGGGCTGTGTCCGTCAACTCCGATCCTCCTCCTCCACAATGGTAATAGCCGATGAACAGGCAAACAAGCCTGAAGCAAGTGCTGCTGCCTGGAGCCCAAATCGTGATGTTGTTTGCTCTGCTCCGCTGCACTGAATGAAAGCAAAACCCTATGCTCCTCCTCCTACGCATTTCACCATTAGATGGCTTCGTCAGGGATACCACAGCACCAGACCAATAATAATTTATAGCCTTGTTAATTGCTAGTTCGCAAATTTATCCTCATTAGACTATGACATTGATTGAATGATTGTGGACTGGTGCTAGTGATATAAATGACTGGTTCATGTCACAGAAACGAACATTTAGTTAATAAAACAGAAATAATTACAAATAATTTGGTTAAAAAAGATAAATTGATGTATCTATTTATAATAATGAATGAAAAGATAACTAAACAATTGAAAACACATATTGTACAATGTATACATATACAAACACCATAAATACATAAATAAAGGCAAGTGGAATGAATGTGTATGTTAATAGAACGATCATGAAATAGTTAGAAAATCTAAAAATAGTTAAAACACTCATTGATTAAAAAGATATAATATGAAAGCAAACAGTAACTAATGAAAAGCTAAAAGATCCAACTCCTCATTTAAACCCACTGGACTCATAGTTTGTAATTTGAAGATCCAGTAGGTCTCCTGTTTTCTAAGCTGTAATAGTCTATCACCTCTCATGGTTGTTTTATTGATATGTTCGATACCCACAATGGATAGTCCCTCTATATTCCTATTGTGATTAATTAAAAAATGTCTTGAAACCCCATGGCCAAGGAAGCCTTTCAAAATGTTTCTTCTATGTTCAGTAAAACGTTCCTTTAAACTTCTCTTTGTGCGACCTATATAGTACATGCCGCAGGGACAGCTAAGCAGATAAACAACGTAAACAGTATTACAGTTGATGAACTGTTTAATTCTAAACCTTTCTCCAGTTACATTGGATACAAATTCAGTACTCTTATTTACAATGTGTTTACAAGTTAAACAATTGGTACGTCCACATTTATAGCAACCAACTGGGCACGAGGATAACCACATATTTTGAGGGGTAACTGTCTTACTCGATTTGTTTTCACTTCTTTTTAGAATGGTAGGGGCTAAAACATTCTTCAAATTCCTAGCTCTTTTAAAAACAATCCCTGGTCTGTTTTTCAGAGTTTTACCTATGATCGGATCATTTAAGATAATCCCCCAGTGCTTTGTTAAAATCTTTTTAATATCATTGAAGCCCCATTGTATTTGATAGTGAATAGGCAATTGTCTCCATCCATGGGGTCATTACTATCTTTCAGGTCAGGTCTCTTGGAGATCTGTTTGTCTTGTATAAGACACTGTCTGTTCTGTCCCTTTACCTTTATTAATGCTGCATCCAGTCTGTCTTTTTTATACCCTTTGGCTAAAAATTTCTTATAGAGTACATCCGCTTGTTCCTCAAAATCAGACTCCTTCGTGCAGTTCCTAAAAATTCTTAAAAGTTGCCCATAAGGTATATTGTTAATCCAAGCCTTTGAATGGTTGCTTGTCCGATCCAGATAACTATTTGCGTCTACTTTAAAAAAAAAGGTTTTTGTTCAAATGTGATCCCCCTCACTAAATAAAACCAGGTCCAGAAAGTTAATAGTTACTGGATCATGTTCATGAGTAAATTGGAGATTGACATCATTATTATTCAGATAAGCATAAAATTATAAAAGCTCTTCTTGCGTACCCTTCCATATGATTAAAAGGTCATCTATGAACCGTTTATAAAAATAAATATTATTAAAAAAGGGATTGTTCGGCCAAATGTTCTCAATCTCCCACTTACCCATAAAAAGATTGGCAAAGCGTGGGGCAAATTTCGTCCCCATAGCCATGCCAATTCTTTGAATATAAAATTTATCTTCAAATAAAAAATAATTATTTTTTAAAATAAAATCTATACTTTTCATGATAAAAGATCGTTGCTCAATACTCATAAAAGGGTCTTGTTTTAAAAAAATATTCTACTGCTTCTATTCCCTTCTCATGAATGATGCTTGTATATAATGCTGCCACGTTGCAGGTTACCCATAAAAGATCATCAGCCCATTTCATATTACACAATAAATCTAAAATATGTTTGGTATCCCTTGTGTATGATTTCAAATTCTTTACATGGGTCTGAAGAAATGAATCAACGAATTCGGACAAATTTGAAGTTAATGAATTGATTCCCGAAATAATTGGGCGACCTGGTGGGTTTGTGAGACTCTTACGTATCTTAGGTAGGTGGTACATTACCTGGGTGCTTGGGTGTTCCACATAGAGAAATTTAAATTCTGCTTGATTCAGGACACCATGCTGTGTCCCATCTTTTAAGAGTTGTAAAAAATCTTTCTGGAATTCAATAAGTGGGTCTGTCTTAAGAATGGAATATGACTCCCCCTCTCCCAGAATCCTGAGGGCTTCCGACACATAATCGGTTCTATCCTGAATTACTATTCCTCCACCTTTATCTGCCTGACGGATTATAATATTTTGATTATTTTTTAATAATATATGCATCTGGATTGATAATTGGTTAAAGGACAGACAACAGAGGGTTGTCATAAATGGAACATTTTCAGGTTGGGCTAAAGTCGTGAGTGGAGTACCTCAGGGATCGGTACTGGGACCCCTGCTTTTTAACTTGTTTATTAATGACCTTGAGGTTGTCATCGAGGGGAAAAGTCTCCATCTTTGCTGATGATACTAAATTGTGTAAGGTAATAGAATCAGAGCAGGATGTAATTTCTCTTCAGAAGGGCTTGGAGAGATTGGAAACGTGGGCAGGTAAATGGCAGATGAGGTTTAATAGAGATAAATGTAAGGTTATGCATTTGGGATGCAAGAATAAAAAGGTGAATTACAAAATACGTGGGGATAAATTGGGGGAATCCTTGATGGAGAAGGATTTCGGAGTGCTTGTAGACAGCAGGCTTAGCAATAGTGCCCAAAGTCATGCAGTAGCTGCAAAGGCAAACAAGATCTTATCTTGCAACAAACGGGCAATGGATGAAAGGGAAGTAAACATAATGATGCCCCTTTACAAAGCATTAGTAAGACCACACCTTGAATATGGAGTACAATTTTGGGCACCAATCCTAAGAAAAGACATTATGGAACTAGAGAGAGTGCAAACAATTGGTACGTCCACATTTAAAGCAACCAACTGGGCACGAGGATAACCACATATTTTGAGGGGTAACTAGGACAGTGTTAAATGCATAGGAGATACCGGCACCCCATGACGGGGCCTGTATCTCGGGAAGTAGGGGGTCTCTGAGGGTATCCGCAATGGTAATGAAGTTTACTGTAAATGCATTTTTATTGCATAGGATTCATGCCAGGGGTCTCTGGTGCTAATATTAATGGATATCAGCTCCAGAGATTCCCGGCATCAAACTATGCAGGAAAAATTCATTTTTTTTCTAAGTCCCATCTTGCACTTCTCTGCAGGTTTCCAACACCTTTACGCAACTTTTTCTGCCGTGAGGATTTTGTGATAAAATCACCATTCTAAAGCGGTGATAGGCGTTCATAGCCTAATCACTGCTACTAGAATTGCACGAGTTTATGCCAAAAAGCGGTGATAAGTGGTTTTTTTATGAGCAATTTTTTTTGAGCGATTCAGTCTTTTATCACCCACTTATCACCGCTTACTGAATAGCAGTAGGCTTTTTGGGTGATAAGTGTTTGATAAGTGGCTTATGAACGCTTGCTGCATAGGCCACTTTGTCTCTGTCGCCTCCCAGGCCACTCCGTTTGTTATCTCTATGTAGGTGAAGATCGCATATTCTTTGGTCAGACGGATCTTTATGTGTAGTGAGTTTTGCTCAAATCTGCCACCCGTGTCCAAAACGTTTGGATCACAGGACAACTCCATACACAGTGTAACAAATCTGCCCCCTGTGCTGAACACATGGTACAGTTGCTATTTGGAGCTAGCCTAACCCTTGGTCTAGATTTGGGGGTGGTGTATGTCCCATGTAAGATAGCTACATAGTTACATAGTAGATGAGGTTGAAAAAAGACTTCCGTCCATCAAGTTCAACCTAAGCTAAATTTAGATGTAGCCATGCTGTAAAATGGCATACAGTTTTCTCTCATGCTGGCAGTAAGCCTGGTAAGTTATAGGGTTGCCAGCATCAATCATGGAGGTTGCCCTCACACCCTGGTTGATAGGTGTCATATGTTCAAGGGGAGTGGTAACATGCTCTGAGTCCACCATTAGTGACATCAGAGATGGCCTGTTCCTGAGGTATATAAGGCACAGAAATGCCCAAAGTTAGTCGTATGCAGTGTGTTCTGCATGACTGAGTTCAGAGCAGAAGGCCAAGGTGTCCACTGTGAGTTAACTATGACACAGTTCTAACTCAAGGGGCAGCAGCCGCCAGCTGGCCGGGCCTACACTGTGTCAGGACCTGGCACAGGTGGTGATCTCCCTGAGGGGGGTGATCCAACTCCTGGGAGGGTGACCTTTTGGAAGGGAAAAGCACAGACAATGATCGGCTAAGCTGACTAGCTGTGAGGGCACGCTTGCCCATACCAACTACAATAAAGATGCCCTTGATCAAAGAAACCCCAATGTGTGAGTGTAAAGTTACTCCACAGCGAAAGGCACCACCAAGAAGGAGTTCCTCATCAGAACCTCATCACAACCATCTCCTTGCGGACGCAGAGATCCTAATTAGGTGGAGGCGCTGCACTGTATGTAGGTAGGACTCTAACACACTACATCAGCTGCCTTTCTGGGTTGGCATTCCACACATGACACCATACGGGAGACTCAGGAGTCCTGTTGCCAACAGGTGCACCACCAGACACGACCATGTAATGGGGACTGGTTAGACCACAGCGGCCAATATGAGATTGGGTGGATCAGCCAGGTCAGAAAATCCGTTACATAGATATCAGATATTTTATCATATATCTATACTTATTGATCCAGAGGAAGGCAAACAAAACCCCAGAGTTACATCATCCAATGATATCTCATAAGGGGAGAAATAAAATCCTTCCTGACTCAAGTGGCAATCAGATTAATCCTGGATCAATATCCTTCCCCGTATACTTATGGATATCCCTGTATCCTTTCCTTCTTAAAAAGATGTCCAACCCTTTTTTTGCACAATCTATTGTATCTGCATCACAGTCTCCGCTTCACGTGACCATGGGAATAAAATGCATAGGAGATACCGGCACCCCATAACGGGGCCTGTATCTCGGGAAGTAGTGGGTCCCTGAGGCTGAAACCAATGCGGTTCGGCTCAGGAGACCCCCTGCTCATCTAAACTATTAACAAAATTAAAATTTATACACATACATTTTGGGCGATATTTGCACAGGGAGAGACGGCTCTCTCAGAGCAGCTCTCTCTGCAGCAGATACAACTCGCTGGGTAAGGCCTTTTCAGAGGGTCGTTCATCAGATCACTGGCTAATTGCCCGTTTTGTGAATTTTGCTATGACAGGTAATGAAGGCTTTCTGAATACCGTGATAGCAACGCTCATAAAATGGTGATTTAATTGGCCCAGTGATTTTTTTTATGAACCTTTCGTGCATAGGCCCCAAAGGCTTCACTAGATTTAGACAGATTATGGCAATGGCTGCCAAGAAAACAATCCTCCTGCAATGGATACACCACACTTCCCCCTCAATAGATCTCTGGAAAGGAAAATTATTTAACTTATTCAATTTATATTGGGTGAAAGTGACTACTGACACAGATAGGAAAGAAAACACCTTCTTTAAAACTTGGGAAGGATTAATTGACACACTATCCCAGGATAATAAACAGCTGATGCAGGATAACTTTCAACACACTATTTACGCTTCACAGATGCTTAGAAGAGATCTGCCAGTTAGAATATAATCAGGGCCTCAGGAAAGCAGGGAAAGAGAAACACATACTGTATTGTACAACATACGCATAGGCAGGAAATCCCTAAACAACTATAGCACCCAAAGGCAAGAGCAGTAACAGAGTAGATGCGGGGCAATATACACAAACTAGAGGTAAAAAGATCCGGACTAACAAACATGACCCAGAGAGTGGAGAACTATATAGGACGCGGGGACAGTAATAAACAATCCAAAAATATAAAGACTAGGTACTAGGGGGATGGAGGAGAAGAGAAAGTTGACAAACTAGGAGTTATGGTGGCATTCCAGTAGTAACGCAGTGACATAAATTGTTAATTACTAATTATTCTTTGAGCTTATCTTTAAAATAGTACATCTAGGAAAGAAATGTTTTACTGTTAAATAAATGTTAAACTGAAACAATGTAATGACCAAAGTTTAATAGTTTAGCTTTATATTAAAATAAAACCGCGAAAGTCATAAATCTGTAAATGGAAAATAACCTGTTGTTATGACCAAAGAAAATCTTGACCATTTATGATCTGAACAAATGTTGACAATTATATGCAATGCAAGACTTTTAATAAAAAACACTATACCAAAAAATAACCAAAATATTACCCAGCCAGCATAGACTAAATTCAAGTTCTACTTACCCCTGCCAGGATGAAGGACGTCCTCGTCCTCCTTGTCTTCCACTTCTTCAGTGGGCACCAACAGTAAAATAAAAAAACTAACTACTGGCCACTAACCCCTTAATCACCTTAGTTGTTACTAACCACTATGGTAATTAAGGGGGTTAATCCCCCCCCTTCCAGCTACCCCTCTGGGGGCCTAACCGGAGCAACTACCACACCCACAGTGATAAACCATGCCCTATGGGTTTTATTTTTTAATGGGGAAATGAGCTATTATCCAGATATGGATTATAGAGATTTTGCCCATTACGGTACTGTATGTGTTAGGGGAGGGGGGAGGAAGGGAGCTTGATCATGCTCTATAGTTAATTGTATCAATTCATAAGAGCAGCCATTTAAAATCGATTCCTATTTAGTATGAAATATCATTAGTCTCCCAAGTTGCAAAAACTTTAACACATAAACCCAGAAAAATCATAATTGCCTTTTGGTAATGCCCAAGGCTACACATATTCCACCAGGGTTTGGTATGTGTAAACAGTAATAATCTAAACTTGGCCCATGTGTCCTCAATATTGCGTAATCTATGGGTATGTCGTTCCTTTTTAACATCACAGCTAGATATATAATTCTTACTCGTCTTCCATTTTTATTCTAAAAGATAAGTCAAGTCAAGTCAAGACTAGTCAGAGTTGACTCCATTTTAAATCACCAATAAATAAATGGTAATCACACAAAATCTCTGTAAAAATAATAGGGAGTGCTAGACCCCTAAGAAAGGCTATGTAAGAAAACTGCAAAACTTAAGAAGCAGAACAACCATATAATAAACTACACATAAACTCTGCCACTAATCAATAAACAAAAGGTGCCCCTTAGGAGTAGCTAATCAATGAAAAACTTGAAAGACCTAATATGGTACTGTAGGTATAAAAAAAACTCCTAAAGATAATGATGACACAAAGGGGTACGCAAAATTATAGAAAATATTATTTATTCATACAAAAAACACGTGTCCACAAAACAATTAAAAACAAACAACATCATGAGACATACACGTTAAATCCAAATGATAACAGTATGACATAAATAATGATCAAGAGACCATAGATCAAGAAAGGAGTCACAATGACCACCTCAGGAAATGTGTACTATTGTGCCCGGGTACACATAATAATAATAAACTACCATAAACCTTAGTAAAACATATATAATAATATAAATAAATAAAGGAAACCTATTGACTAAATAACCCTGGACATATGGATAAGTGCCATGGAAGCTGCCTTTTAAAGTAAATGTTGTTAATAGCTAAACATTAACAGTAGGACTGAATAGATGAAATAATGTACAAATATATATTTGTTACAGTATCATCTTTGGCAAAGATGGTACTTGACTGGACTCCAAGGGAAATTAAAAGGTCAAGATGATGATCTAAAGTAAGATGGGAGGATGAAATCAGAAAATGTGTGACGCAGTGCCTGGATGATCAGTGGAGAGGCCTTCATCCATCAATGGAACGACGAGGGCTGAAGATGATATATATATATATATATATATATATATATATATATAACGAACAAGGGCAGAAGGCACACTGTAAAGAAATATAAACTGATGCTTATCCCATATGCACATAGACAGCAGATATTACCAGATGGTGAATCCGGAAAGGAGAGACAGCACACAGCCAAGTAGTAAAAACAACTGTATTGATGTATAATAAAACAGGCACTGCGTCCAACGTTGACCTTCCTCATCTATGTGCAATGAAAGAGTGCCAGTGAACATACATATATACCCAAACCAATAAAACATAATCAAACTCACTTGTGCTGGACCCAAAGACCCGCGAAGACAAGCATGTGGTGTCCGTGACACGCAATCAGGCCGTGGAATGCACCGCCATCTTGGATAGCCTGCTATATTGAATGTGCAGGAAATTAGCTGCCGTCCCTTGTGATAACGCGCCTGCTAGGGCCTAAGCTTTGTGCCCAATTACACACAAGATGCATTTAACTGGGAAGTGGATCTGTTTAAGCTGCATCGGCACCTCAAGCTGAAAGACTTCTTCTCTAAACCTGGCCCACTCTCTACCACCAATACTGCTGTCACTGCTTTTAAGGCAAAAAGTACATTTGATCCGCAGGTATTTAATAGCAATATCGCGACCTTCATGAACATCCTGAGGAAAGAGACCAGAAGCAAGGTTCGGAAATACAAGACCAGTTTCCAGAATCTCACCAATGACGAACGGCAGGCCTTAAAGGCTCTTTGGCACAATAAGGACATCATTGTCAGAGCCGCCAACAAAGGGGGTGGTATAGTCGTATTGAATTACCAGTACTAAAAACAAGAAATAGAACAACAGCTGGCGGATGCAAAGAACTACAAGCGCCTGCCTGGTGATCCCATTCTGCATACTGTATAAAGCAGAAGTTGATTCCATCATACAATTGGGGGTATCCAACATGTGGATTTCTGAGGACACGAGTAAGTTTCTCAAGCAACACCATCACAGAACACCCTTTCCTTATACCATCCAAAAGATACACAAGTCAGCTACCCAACCACCGGGACGACCCATTATCTCAGCCAGATCTTCTTTATGTCATCCTTTATCACAATTTGTGGACTTTTTCCTACAACCGCTAGTCGCACATATGGCTTCCTATGTAAAAGACACCACGGCGACCCTGGCGCATGATGACTCACCGTATGTCAATCTAGCACATGCGCATCAGGGGCAGAGGCAGTACGAAGGCGTTCACTACATAAACATGACTGCGCATGCGCGGCCGTGCCGCGATGTAGCTCCCAGAGGTGTAACGCGGGCATGGGCCATGCACACAATAGGTGCAGCAAACTTGGCACTAGCCGCACATGGCTGTAAGCACTTACATAACATGCCTAAAAGATAATAAATCATATCCCTTGTACTTCCTGTATTAGGAAAAATGTGTGCCCAAGGCGGGGGATATAAAGAGTGTACTGTAAACACTCAGGCATGGGCTAGTTAAATAGTGAAATACACGTGTCAAAAAACTTGACACCCACAGCACATAAACAAACATGAACACACAAATGAGAGTGAAGGGAGTGATAAGTGTGAAACATGAAGGGAACCATGGAGAAAAATACAAAACACTGATATCAAAAAATCGTCAATAAAATATCATCAAAAGGTCTATATAGAGAGAGGGATGGAAGTGTCAAAAATAAGCATTAAAGTGTCATAAAAAACATCCCAACTTGAGATCCTCATTTAGCCCATGCGGAGCTACAGTTTTCAAATCCAAGATCAGCCTGGCCTCATTCTGCAAAAGGAGTTTATTCCTGTCACCACCTCGCGGTGGTGCTTGCACTTGTAGGATTGGCATGCACCGAAGCGTCGCCAATGAATGTCCCATGTCCCTAAAGTGCTTGGAAACTGGTAGGCATTTGAACTCTTGATCCTCAGTATTAGCCATTAGTGCTTTCCTGATTGTGGACCGATGAATGGCTATCCGCTCCTTTAGCATCCTAACCATTTTGCCAATGTAGTACAGGCCACATGGGCACTTGATCAAATATACTACAAATTTGGACTCGCAATTAAGGAATTGACGAATTGTAATGCGCACACCGCTGTGTGGGTGGCAATATGATGGTCCAACCTGCATGAACTGACAGTTCGTACAGCCCCGGCATTTGTACGAACCAGGTTTCTTGGACAGCCATGTCTTGGGATGCGCATATGTATCCATGGGGTCAGTCTGTGTGATCATATCACCAATGCTGGGACCACAACGGAAACAAAAAAGCGGTGGCTCCTGAAACAGCTGGCTGATCTTCTCATCATTGGCCAGAATACGCCAATTTTGTCGCACGCTTTGTTGGATGCTATTAGATGCTGTGCTGTATGTGCTGACCACATTAAATCGATTAGATTGGACATCTCTCGGGTGTGTATTAAGGAGAGAATTGCAATCCACTTGTTTGACACGTTCAAGCGCACTTTGGACGTCCTTTGGGCAATACCCTCTATCCAGGAACCGTGTTGCCATGGTGACTAGTGCATCATCCACTTTATCTGGATCACTGATAATACGTTTCACCCTTAACAGTTGCGAGTAAGGCAAACCCTTCTTAAGGAGTGCAGGATGGTGACTGGACGCTTGAAGTACCGTATTCTTGTCTGTAGGTTTGTGATACAAACTAGTAGCCAGAGCGCCATGAGCCTTGTATACCTTGGGATCCAGGAAGGGTATTTCTTCATTGCTATAGCAAAGGGTAAACCTTATTGTTGAAGGAATGTGGTTCAGATATTTTACAAATTTCAACAATTCCGCAGCATTGCCGCTCCAGATGATGAAGATGTTGTCAATGTAGCTAGCGTAGGTATTTCCTGATGTATTGTGCATATGGGGCATCGTTTAAAATATGTGTCTGCTCATCAATGTCCATGTACAGTTTGGCGTACGAGGGTGCCATATTCGAGCCCATGGCAATACCGCTGAGCTGTAGGTAATAGTTCTTCTCAAATTTGAAGAAATTTTTGTTGAGGATAACCTCCATCAGAAGCAGTAGAAACTCCGACGGGGGACCAATAGATGTCTCCACTTCTAGAAGCTTGCTGTGAACAGCATCTAGGACCTCCTGATGTCGAATGTTAGTATAAAGACTTGCCACATCAAGTGTGACAAGAACACACTCCGTGGAGTCAAAGTTCAAGCTGCTAATGTGCGCTACGAAATCTGTGGTGTCTTTTACATAGGAAGCCATATGTGCGACTAGCGGTTGTAGGAAAAAGTCGACAAATTGTGATAAAGGATGACATAAAGAAGATCTGGCTGATATAATGGGTCTTCCCGGTGGTTGGGTAGCCGACTTGTGTATCTTTGGGATGGCAGGTCACGATATTGCAATGAAATACCTGCGGATCAAATGTACTTTAGCCTTAAAAGCAGTGACGGCAGTATTGGTGGCAGAGAGTGGGCCAGGTTTAGAGAAGAAGTCTTTCAGCTTGAGGTGCTGATGCAGCTTAAACAGATCCACTTCCCACTTAAATGCATCTTGTGTGTAAGTGGGCACAAAGCTTAGGCCCTAGCAGGCGCGTTATCACAAGGGACGGCAGTTAATTTCCTGCACATTCAATATAGCAGGCTATCCAAGATGGCGGTGCGTTCCACGGCCTGATTGCATGTCACGGACACCACATGCTTGTCTTCGCGGGTCTTTGGGTCCAGCACAGGTGAGTTTGATTATGTTTTATTGGTTTGGGTATATATGTATGTTCACTGGCACTCTTTCATTGCACATCCCTGAGGAAGGTCACGTTTAGCTGACCGAAACATTGGATGCAGTGCCTGTTTTATTATACATCAATACAGTTGTTTCTACTACTTGGCTGTGTGCTGTCTCTCCTTTCCGGATTCACTATATATATGTATATATATATATATATATATACTTTGTTCGACAATCCTATACATGTACATGCCCGGGGCGTATGGATTTAACCTCCGGGCGAGTAAATATTGGCCCAAGCAGCACACGTGCTTGTTTTTTTAAATTTCCCTGCTCGCGCTGAAATTTCCCTGCTCGCGCTGCCTGAAACAAAAATAAAAAACTCCCCCTACCTGACTGTTGATTGGCGTGCGCTCCCAGGCTTTGGGGGCGCGCGGCCAGGCTCTATATGCGATCTGTTGGAGAGTACGAGAGTAAGTACTCTCCAATCCTCCATCCTGCGGCCCCTCTGCTCCTTCCCTGCCTCCTGCAGTTCCCCCTTACTCCCCCCCCGATACCCGCGCGTGGCTGGATATGGTAGCGTGGGTGTTCCCCCTTCTCTCCCCGGCCCCCGCTTACCCCGGCTTCCCGCATGGGGCAGAGGTGTCCCCCCTTCTCATCCCCTCCCCCCGGCTTCCCGCGCAACTTCCCGCTTCCCCCGATCCCCGGGTGATGGTAGTGGGGGTGTTCCCCGCTTACCCCGGCTTCCCGCGATACCCGCGCGGGGCTGGTGATGGTAGTGGGGTGTTCCCCGCGATACCCTTGGGGGGCCGGTGATGGTAGTGGGGGTGTTCCCCGCTTAACCCGGCTTCCCGCGTTACCCTTGGGGGGCGGGTGATGGTAGTGGGGGTGTTCCCCGCTTACCCCGGCTTCCCGCGCCACTTCCCGCTTCCCCCGATCCCCGCGCGGGGCTGGAGATGGTAGCGGGGGTGTTCCCCCCTTACCTACTTGGTCTCTGCTTCCCCACGGTCCCGTGGCTGTCTGCGCAGGGCGGGAGATGGTCGTGGGGGGGGCGAGCGGGGAAGTGGTGGTGGTGCTCGGTTGCGCGGCCTTTCCTCTTCTTCCCCCTGGTGTGTGTGTGTGTGTGTGTGTGTGTGTGTGT
>WSYH01000216.1:250875-266980 GCA_036426205.1 Ascaphus truei | reverse complement strand
TTTGAGGTTAGTATCCGATATGGTATTTAAGGGGTTAATTGATATCTGAATATAATTGCAATGTATTGGCTATGATTTTTGTGACCAAGACAAAGATGTTGCTGGCGAATGAGACTTCTTGTTGATAAGGTCAGTAGTACTTTATTTATTTGAATATGTTAGTTAATGTTTTTAATAATGGGCAAATAATCTATTATCCCTATCTGGATAATAGTTATTTTGCACATTATTGTACTGTAGGTATTTCATCATTGTTAACCCTTGCTTTTTACTTATTTCATGCTGCATATAAACTGGGACATCTTTCACATTTTCTAATATTTTAATTAAAGTGAGGTTTTAGTTACATCATTTAGTTAAAGTATGAAAAGATTGCCCAACATGACAAGGTATCAAGGTACCAGGCAAGTTTATTTATTTGTATTTATTTTTATCATGTCCTCTGAGATTATCTCTTACTGCTTCTATCTCTAGCTTTCATGAAGGAAGGCTCTAAAATATTACAAAATTTGAAAGATGTGCAGGCTTATATGCAGCAAAATTAATTTAATATGTTTATAGATCTTCAGAAATTTGTTAAAAAGTTCACTTCGACAATATTTTTTTTAAAGAAAACACTCTTCCTGCCTTCATCAACAGTTTTATTTACTCTCCTATAGATGTTCCTGATAGTAATAGAGAAAAATAAGCAATTAAAAATCTTGACAGCAAAGGGACAACACTGTCAATGGTCCATATAAGCTTTAAACCCTGATCTATATTTTCCCCCTACCATTGTAAAAGTCATCACATTGACAATTTTAACAAACTGACGGAACAAGAGTTCAAAAATGTTTGCAATATGGTGAGAAAAGGTTTTGTAATGAACTTAACATTTCCCTAACAAAAGGCTCTTAAGGACCTTAAAAATAACAATGATATAATCATAAAAGATTATTGTGGTAGTGTGCTGCTTCATAAAGCAGATGATAGAGATGAAGCACTTAGACCAGGGGTGCGTAAAGTTTTGATCCTGCTACCTCCTGCCTACTCACCTCCTGGCTCGCGCACCCCGGCTCCGGGGTCAAATGACTTTGAGGGCTCATGTGACAACACAATGTCACGTGACCCTGCATCAGCATTTGACGCGGATTACCATTGTGACGCGTCTCCGAAGACGAGGTACTGTAGGAGAAGATGCAGAGGCCTTCCGCGGTCCCGCAGCATTTAATTTAAATGCCTTGGGTGAGAGCGCAGGACCTCTGTAGCTGCGGTGCCCCCTGGAAAATCTCCCAAACCCCAATTTGCGCACCCCTGACTATTGTCAGATCTTTTTTCAATTATGATTTTAGCATCAGATCTACTGTAAACTTAAAAAAAGATTACAAACGTTATTGTCTCAGGCCGACAGGCATAATATTCTTACCAATCAATTTAATTGTCAGATAATAGCGGTTTGTAACTAGAGAGTACTTGCCACTAGTAAGAATCCTTATAATTGGTGCACAACAGAAAATAAAATATATAGGTCCAATGATGCTCACATTGAGGGGCCTATGCAGAGAGCAGCGCTATTTCAAAATTCGCCATTTTTTGGAGAAAATCGCGCAGAAAGCAGCAGAAAATGGCGAGTTCCGAAAAACGCGCCAATTTTTCTTTTCTATTTGTAAAACTCGCCTCGCGGCTGGCTAGAACCTCAATCTCGCCAGTTTTAAAAATATCCGTATGCAGAGAGGCGCGAACGGCATCTAGCGGCTGTTCGCGCCAATAAAATGGCGCGATTGTCTCCGTTTTGCCTCGCCAGAAAAAACTGCCGCTCGCGGCCATTGCAAAGGGAAAAAAAAGGCGCAAATTTGTTTTAACACATTTCTGAAGCGCGCATCTCGCCAATTTAAACTCGCCACACGCATCCATGTTAAACATAGCAGAATTCGCACTTCTCTGCATATGGAGATTAAAACTCTCCAAAAAAGCTACTTTTTAATAAATTCGCCAATTTTAAAATTCGCTGCTCTCTGCATAGGCCCCTGAGTCTGTTAAAATGATAACTTTGTATGCAAGTGAGCCATCTTAAAATTAAGCATTCACATGCTATTTAGTAAGGTGTGAAAAAGAAATTGACAGAACTCGCAAATTCCCCCCAGGTTGGCAAAATGAAAAAAATTAGCTTTAGAGAGTGGAAAAGAGAAAGAGAGAGAGAGAAAGATTCCATATTAATTTAATAATGTTCCTACCTTATTATTTACTGACGACACTCATTAACCTATTGAACGCACGATTAAATATATTGAAATGCAAATTATATATGCAAAAATATGCAATAAAGAAAAATAATTGCTCTCAGTTTTTACGATAAGTTATTTGTTTTTGAGATACTGTATTATGACCCTGGTAATCGGTGGAAACACTGATCCTTTTTTTTTCTTTGCAGTTGATGTTTCTTTATTTTTTTAGATAATCTCTCTCTCTTTCTGTCTCAGAACATACGATTTTATTTGTGCCAATCTGTTTGCATAAATACACTGGCGACACGCTTTATTGCGCATCGGCCAGATCCGCAAGCCGGGAGATTTCCCGGCTTGCTAGTGGCCGCCCCTCGGCGTGCCGCGCGTCATAGACGCGCGGTCACGCGTCTTCGGGAGCGTGCGCCCCCTGCACGCGCGTCCAGGGGCTCCCCGAGGGAGCCCTGGTGTCCCGCGATCGCGGGACAGCGGCAGGGGGTTCCGGGGGACCCGGCGGACCCGGCAGCGGTAGGGAGAGCGCCCCGATCGGAGGGCGCTCTTCCGCTGCTTCGGCGCGCGCCCGTCACTCTCGGGCGCGCGCCAGGCTACTGCTGCGGCACAGAACGGGCAAATGCTCGAATAAACTGTGCCGCAGCAGTATATCTTAATGAATACAGATGCAAAAAAGACAGCCATGATTCCCGTTTACATTTATAGGGGAACCAGTAACCCTGGACCCCAACCTCCTAGGCATATTTTGTCAACGGTTCCTCCGCAAACTCCCACTTGAAACTCATACACTAGCAATCAAAAAAATGTGTGTGGTGCTCTCAAGACAATACTTAAGCCAATTGAATGGATAACAGGAAGACAACCCTTGAATGAATATATATATATATGTATAGTGTCTCTAGGAATGTAGCCCGGTAATGACAATCCCACAGACCAGGTAGTAAGGAAATGTCAATGACACCTGCAGGTGACCGGTAGATGAAACATCCTATGACAAACTGTATTGTAATAAGGGCAAAATGGAACGAACTCACTTGGGAATCTTCATCCACCATAAGCAGTAAGTCCAGTTGGGTTCCAGTGTCCAGGGTTGAATGTGCATCCGTTTGCGGTAGTCAGAATGTAGAACAGGGAAGAAAAACGAAGCACCAAGTCCAGCTGTAGAATAGCAATAACACCAACAGGGATACGTACCAAAAATAGGCTATTTATTAGGATCCAGGCAAAGTAACAAACACACCTACGCGTTTCGGACCTCTACAGTCCTTTATCATGTATCATAAAATATGTTTAAAGGGGTTATCTACAGTATCAAAAAAAATTATGCCTCTTTCAATTCACCTTGATAAAGGACTGTAGAGGTCCGAAACGCGTAGGTGTGTTTGTTACTATACCACTAACTACAGCACTTTTGCTTTGTCACATTATAGTACCCTAGGCCCCTGTGGGTTCAAGGCATCAGCTTAAGAAGTTTGAAATCCAAACTCTGTGAACCAGTAGATTATCAAGAGGAAAATTAATCGTTATTGCCATAATTGTTATGTTCCTAATAGAGGAGTTTTGTTTTTTATAGTTATAAAATCTTTTAAGGCTATTCACGAGGTTGCATTCTATCAGATTATCACAAACATTTTTTGCTGATTTTCCGCGGTAATGAACCGAAAGTAAACTGTAAAAATTTAGTTTGAGTAGGGTTAGAATCTACTTACTTACAGTACAGTAAGATTATTCAGAAGGTAGACTAGCACAAGGGGATGGGGTGGGGGGAGAGGAAAGGGGTCAGTGCCCTTGTGTTTAGCTTTCATAATGTAAGGTGAGTATAGGGATAGATATTAAATGTAACATAGGGAGAGAGAAAATATCCTGTTAATTGCACTCTGTGCTGCGAAGGATAGAACAATTGGTGACATTAACTAACCTTTACTAATATATATATAAGTTCAAACTAATGTTCACAGGTGCCTATGAAAGGCGTGCTATGGACAACCAACACGGACATAACCATAGGAGGCACACTAATACTGTGTAAGAAAAAAAGAAAAATAGCTACTGTGTATCAGTAGCAGTATCCAACATACTCAACATACTGTATAACAGGGTTAAAAAGTACAAATTCCTAAGTGAAATATTATCAGTGACGGTTCTTAAATAATGGCCGCCATAATAAGTGCAGCATCCATGATGTGGTTGTGAGTTTAGATATTCAAAATGGAATAATAAACTAACGGAACACTTATATTAGGTAAAACAATTTGTTCTACTTCCACCTGAATACTGTAAACACAGATAGATTCAAACATAATAACATTACCTCGATGGGTTTAATTTAGGATTAAACTAATAAAATGTATTAAAGTGCATATAAATCCACAAGTAATGTACAGTCATTGTTCCTCTTTGATGAACTGGAGTAACAGTAAATATTGGTAAGATATAGGGGCATATGCAATTAGTATTGAGATGTATCCAGGTATGTCCACCTCCCTACCATACATCAGTACTTGGTTAAAAGCTGACCTAGACATTCCACGCCAACACTCAGTGTGGTCCGCAAAAGTGAAAAAAAACCACTATCCTCTAGATAAACTAAGGTAATGCTAACACAGATACTGGTGGCCCTAATGACAGGAAAAGATGCCGAAAAAATTGGCACTTCAGCCATGGTGTTTCATTCGCAAGGTTTTTGGGTGTTGTAACCTCGCGTATGCAGAGGCCGAATCCCTGGCGAATGAATGCGCCACACCATTTGAAATTAATGGACTATAACTCGGTGGCGAGAGCGGTTGCTGGCGAGAAACTGCCGAGTGCCATCACCTGGCGAGTTTGTGTGCGCGAGAGAGATCGGCTTCTTCGTCTGCAGCAAACATCGGCACCCGGTAAAAATTATGATAGTGTAATTGCGGGGGTCTACGGAGCTGAACCGCGTTGGTTTCAGGTCCGGGGACCCCCTGTCTTCCCGAGATACAGCCTCCTTTATGAGGTGTGCCGGTATCCTCTGTATTTCAAGGTCCCGATCACGTGACGCGCGGCATGTAACCAAGCAGAGATAACGGCACCCCCTACGAGGGGCCTGTTATCTCGGGACAAAGCAGGGGGTCCCCACCTAAAACTAAAGCGCTTCAGCTCCGGAACCCCCTGCACATCTACAATATAAATAAAGCACACATATCATAAACACTCGTTCCTTACTTTAGCGGCTATCTGACGTTAACAAGCAGCATCGATGTATTTTAATAACATTGTACGTGAGCAGGTGTTTCTGAGACACAATCAAAGCTCAGGGGACCCCCTGCTCCTGCACAATATTATTTAAATACCAACAATGCTGCTTCATTACCATAGCGTTAGCCCGTAAGGCAATGACAGTGTTAAGGCAGAATAGCATGGTTATTTGGGACAATTGCCCCTATAAACATGGCAATAAACAACATACAACCCCCTGTGTATTTACAATACAAAAACAACGATGAAAGACATTAAATACATATAGCACTTACCCATTACCGGTTGCCACGATGAAGGCCATCCTCATCTTCATGCCTGCCCATTGCCCCCTCTGCTGCTGCAAAAAACAGACACAAGTAATGAAAACATCCAAAGTAATGTCCCCTAACCCCTTAATCACCGTAGCGGTTATTAACCGCTACAGTCATTAAGGGTTAACCCACCCTCACCCACCAATGCGGGACGCCCTACATACCCTCGACAAAAACCCCCCATACCCCCGTCCGAGCCTAACCACCCTCACCCACTACCACCAGGGAGGCCTACCACCACATCCGTTTGGACCCCCCCTACCCCCAGTACCCACAATAAAAACAATAACAGTGACCCACAATACAACATCATTATTTTATAAATACATTACCACACCCCTGTTGCCCCCCATAAATAAGATTTATCCTTGACATACAGGTGTTCATAACGCGACCCCACGCGAGTCCCGGTGGGCTGGCGGGCACCTGTCAACCTACAGGGTACCACAGCCCTTTTAAACAGGTTCTGGAGGCCTGCTGGTGGTCCCGCCCGCACCATGGCCCCCAGGTGGTCTCGTTGGGTCACCGTGGTCCACAAGTTGGGTTCCCACGGTAGGCCCAGGTGTTCTGGGAGCCGGGTCAGACCCCACAGGTGCCCTGCGGGGCTTGGGTGGTTCCCCGCGGGTCTGGGGACTCACGGGTTTCTCACTACGGGTCCGCGGTGCCCCCACAGATGTGGGACCACACATCTTCATCCCCGCACCTACGGGTCGGCGGGGCCCCCACAGAAGTGGGACCACACAGCTTCATCACCACAGACTACGGGTACACAGTGCCCCCACAGATGTGAGGCCACCGCTTCATCCCCTCATGTGTCACCCGTGGAACCACCAGCCTGGTACCCGTGAGATACCGAGGAGACCCACAGGTGGTCTCCATAGGGCTCACACGCAGAACCACGGAACAAACCCTGAATGTAAAACAAATAAACCTGGTCTATACATTCAATACATTCCCTCCCCCCCCCCCCAACACTCACCAGTACATAATGTGCAAATAAATTTATCCATATAGGGATAATAGTATTTGCCCATTATTAAAAACATTAACTAACATATTGAAATAAATAAAGTACTACTGACCTTATCAACAGAAGTCTCATTCGCCTGCAACATCTTTTCTTGACCACAAAAATCATAGCCAATACATTGCAATTATATTCAGATATCAATTAACCCCTTAAATACCATACGGATACTAACCTCAAAGGTAATTAGGGGTTAAGCCACAGTGGCCCATACCCCACCCTTCACCCATGAATTTGTACATTGCTGCTTCAGCATGCGATATTATATATATATATATACATACAGATATATATATTATTATATTATATATATAATATATATAATATATATATAGATATAATATTTATATATATATATATATATATATATATAATGATCATCACATGGCGGATCACAATATAACAATAAATGTAGAAGGGTTATCAAACATGCAGTTTCTCAAATAACAGTTCTCCATTAATACACAGTACAACTACAAGTAATTCCTGTCATATTCCAACTGATATTACAATCAAAAATTTAAATTGCCAATCAGAAACCTCTAACACAATCAATACATTGCATTAACATTGAATAATGATGCATACAATCTATGCCACCATATACATTCTGCTAATGAAGTTAACAATAAATTTCTATCCAAATACAAGATACTCCAAACAAATATACTATGTAACCAATCCGGTAAACCTAAATCAATTACCATTCAATAATGAAATCCCTAAACCATTAACATTGCATCCCTAAACAATTGACTTCAATCCCTAACAATTAAACAACTAACTAATTCAACAACGCAACTCAGCAATGTAGGCTCTAAAATATATAAGTACCAAGAAGCATAAACAATTAACAACGAAGGCTACCCTGACCTGTAAAAACACATACAATAGCAACGATACATCTTCTAATTTTGAAAGACTTTAAACACACATTAAGCATACATGCATAGTCAAAATAATTAAAAACAACAAACACCCAGCTTTTAAAACACTATCATTTCTTACCCTGTATGTATATATATCAACACAACATACATACATACAGTGGCAAGTAATGATTATACCACAGATCATTAAATAACATGTAAAGAACAGAATAAAAAAATTAACTAGTTGAATTTAAATACATTCTTTACATCACTTACCATTACTTGCCCCACTGACTCCGTTGAACTGGTTACTCACTACAAATCACCAGGCACAGGACCCCTAAAATAAACAAACCATAAAAAAATAAACATTAAACTAAAAATAAACCAATCACTCCACGGGTCTTCTACTTGTAATCCATCTCTCTTATTCTTCTTTCTTCTAACTTCTTCTTCCGGGTCTTCTTCCTTCTTCGGTCCACCCCTGTCCTTCTTCTTCTGTAGGAGGTCCTTCCTCCTCGGCGTCTGGCTTCAAAATGAGACGACATAGGCTTTTAAAGCCTATGACGTCACATTTTCGTCATATGGTTCCCACGGCCCTAGTGGGCTGTGAAACCATGTGTTTTGGCCGATAAAAAAAAAAACTGATGACGTCACTTAAAGGCAATGACAGCACAGCCAATCAGATGCCTTTGCTTTACTTGCCTTAAGATGACGTCATTACAAGACATGGCCGTCAACACATGTGTACGTTAGCCAATCAGAGCGTGGACTCCTCCCTCTACTCTGATTGGCTCTACTACCATGTGTCAGGCTTTCAATGACGTCACATCCTTTCACTCCCAAGCCTTCTGTCACATGGTATACTATAGCCAATCAAGTAGGGAGAGTATATATACGCATGATGAAGCCAATGTAAAATTCATGGGTGAAGGGTGGGTATCGGGCCACTGTGGTCTTAACCCCTTAATTACTTTTGAGGTTAGTATCCGATATGGTATTTAAGGGGTTAATTGATATCTGAATATAATTGCAATGTATTGGCTTATGATTTTTGTGACCCAAGACAAAGATGTTGCTGGCGAATGAGACTTCTTGTGATAAGGTCAGTAGTACTTTATTATTTGAATATGTTAGTTATTGTTTTTAATATGGGCAAATAATCTATTATCCCTATCTGGATAATAGTTATTTTGCACATTATTGTCTGTAGGTATTTCATCATTGTTAACCCTTGCTTTTTACTTATTTCATGCTGCTATAAACTGGGAACTCTTCACATTTTCTATATTTTAATTAAAGTGAGTTTTTAGTTACATCATTTAGTTAAAGTATGAAAAGATTGCCCAACATGACAAGTATCAAGGTACCCAGGCAAGTTTATTTATTGTATTTATTTTTATCAATGTCCTCTGAATTATCTCTTACTGCTTCTATCTCTAGCTTTCATGAAGGAAGGCTCTAAAATATTACAAAATTTGAAAGATGTGCAGGCTTATATGCAGCAAATTAATTTAATATGTTTATAGATCTTCAGAAATTTGTTAAAAAGTTCACTTCGACAATATTTTTTTAAAGAAAACACTCTTCCTGCCTTCATCAACAGTTTATTTACTCTCCCTATAGATGTTCCTGATAGTAATAGAGAAAAATAAGCATTAAAAATCTGACAGGCAAAGGGACAACACTGTCAATGGTCCATATAAGCTTTAAAAACCCTGATCTATATTTTCCCCTACCATTGTAAAAGTCATCACATTGGACAATTTAACAAACTGACGGACCAGAGTTCAAAAATGTTTGGCATATGGTGAGAAAAGTTTTGTAATGAACTTAACATTCCCTAACAAAAGGCTCTTAAGGACCTTAAAAATAACAATGATATAATCATAAAAGATTATTTGGTAGTGTGCTGCTTCATAAAGCAGATGTAGAGATGAAGCACTTAGACAGGGGTGCGTAAAGTTTTGATCCTGCTACCTCCGTCCTACTCACCTCCTGGCTCGCGCACCCGCTCCGGGGTCAAATGACTTTGAGGGCTCATGTGACAACACAATGTCACGTGACCCTGCATCAGCATTTGACGCGGATTAACCATTGTGACGCTCTCCGAAGACGAGGTCTGTAGGAGAAGAATGCAGAGGCCTTCCGCGGTCCCGCAGCATTTAATTTAAATGCCTTGGTGAAGCGCAGGACCTCTGTAGCTGCGGTGCCCCCTGGAAAATCTCCCAACCCACCAATTTGCGCACCCCTACTATTGTCAGTCTTTTTTTTCAATTATGTATTTAGCATCAGATCTACTGTAAACTAAAAAAGATTACAAACGTTATTGTCTCAGGCCGACAGGCATAATATTCTTACCAATCAATTTAATTGTCAGATAATAGCGGTTTGTACTAGAGAGTACTTGCCACTAGTAAGAATCCTTAAATTGGTGCACAACAGAAATAAAATATAGGTCCAATGATGCTCACATTGAGGGGCCTATGCAGAGAGCAGCGCTATTTCAAAATTCGCCATTTTTTGGAGAAAATCGCGCAGAAAGCAGCAGAAAATGGCGAGTTCCGAAAAACGCGCCAATTTTTCTTTTCATTTGTAAAACTGTCGCCTCGCGGGCTGGCTAGAACCTCAATCTCGCCAGTTTTAAAATATCCGTATGCAGAGAGGCGCGAAGGCATCTAGCGGCTTGTCGCGCCAATAAAATGGCGCGATTGGTCTCCGTTTTGCCTCGCCAGAAAAAACTGCCGCTCGCGGCCATTGCAAAGGACAAAAAAAGGCGCAAATTTGTTTTTAACACATTTCTGAAGCGCGCATCTCGCCAATTTAAACTCGCCACACGGCATCCATGTTAAACTAGCAAAATTCGCCACTTCTCTGCATATGGATATTAAAAACTCTCCAAAAAAGCACTTTTAATAAATTCGCGCCAATTTTAAAAATTCGCTGCTCTCTGCATAGGCCCCTGAGTCTGTTAAAATGATAACTTTGTAGGCAAGTGAGCCATCTTAAAATTAAGCATTCACATGCTATTTAGTAAGGTGTGAAAAGAAAGTTGACAGAACTCGCAATTCCCCCCAGGTTGGCAAAATGAAAAAAATTAGCTTTAGGAGTGGAAAAGAGAAAGAGAGAGAGAGAAGATTCCATATTAATTTAATAATGTTCCTACCTTATTATTTACTGCGACACCCATTAACCTATTGAACGCACGATTAAATATATTGAAATGCAAATATAATATGCAAAAATATGCAATAAAGAAAAATAATGCTCTCAGTTTTTACGATAGTTTTTGTTTTTGAGATACTGTATTATGACCCTGGTAATCGGTGGAAACCACTGATCCTTTTTTTTTTCTTTGCAGTTGATGTTTCTCTTATTTTTTTAGATATCTCTCTCTCTTTCTGTCTCAGAACATACATGTTTTATTTGTGCCAATCTTTTGCATAAATCACTGGCGACACGCTTTATTGCGCATCGGCCAGATCCCAGCGCCGGGAGATTTCCCGGCTTGCTAGTGGCCGCCCCTCGGCGTGCCCGCGTCATAGACGCGCGGTGCACGCGTCTTCGGGAGCGTGCGCCCCCTGCACGCGCGTCCAGGGGCTCCCCGGGGAGCCCTGGTGTCCCGCGATCGCGGGACAGCGCAGGGGGTTCCGGGGGGACCCGGCGGACCCGCGCTGTAGGGAGAGCGCCCGCAGATCGGAGGGCGCTCTTCCGCTGCTTCGGCGCGCGCCACTTCACTCTCGGGCGCGCGCCAGGCTACTGCTGCGGCACAGAACCGGGGCAAATGCTCGAATAAAATGTGCCGCAGCAGTATATCTTAATAGATAATACAGATGCAAAAAAACAGCCCATGATTCCTGTTTACATTTTAGGGGAACCAGTAACCCTGGACCCAACCTCCTAGGCATATTTTGTCAACGGTTCCTCCCGCAAACTAACCCCACTTGAAACTCATACACTAGCAATCAAAAAATGTTGTGGTGCTCTCAAGACATACTTAAGCCAATTGAATGGATAACAGGAAGACAACCCTTGAAGTGATATATATATTAATGTATAGTGTCTCTAGGAATGTAGCCCGGTAATGACAATCCCACAGACCAGGTAGTAAGGAAATGTCAATGACACCTGCAGGTGACCGGTAGATGAAACATCCTATGACAAACTGTATTGTAATAAGGGCAAAATGGCAACACTCACTTGGGAATCTTCATCCACCATAAGCAGTAATTCCAGTTGGGTTCCCAGTGTCCA
Organism: Ascaphus truei; assembly: GCA_036426205.1. Taxonomy (NCBI): domain Eukaryota; kingdom Metazoa; phylum Chordata; class Amphibia; order Anura; family Ascaphidae; genus Ascaphus; species Ascaphus truei. Next base: position 255,078 of record WSYH01000216.1, on the reverse strand, counting down.
GGGTTAATGTGCATCCGTTTGCGGTAGTCAGAATGTAGAACAGGAAGAAAAACGAAGCACCAAGTCCAGCTGTAGAATAGCAATAACCACCAACAGGATACGTACCAAAAATAGGCTATTTATTAGGATCCAGCAAGTAACAAACACACCTACGCGTTTCGGACCTCTACAGTCCTTTATCATGTATCATAAAATATGTTTAAAGGGGTTATCTACAGTATCAAAAAAAATTATGCCTCTTTCAATTCACCTTGATAAAGGACTGTAGAGGTCCGAAACGCGTAGGTGTGTTTGTTACTTTGCCTGGATCCTAATAAATAGCCTATTTTTGGTACGTATCCCTGTTGGTGTTATTGCTATTCTACAGCTGGACTTGGTGCTTCGTTTTTCTTCCCTGTTCTACATACACTAGCAATACCTGCTTGATTGCATGCCCGGAAAGGGGAAAACACAAAAAAATGGTTTTATTACAGACAGTAAAATGCAGTAATACAATGTTACTGGGCCAAAGAGCTAACTCTCTTGGACCCTTATACACGGCGCAGGGGTAACCAAATGGGCTTGACCTTTATTTTATATCCTGGTTACCCCCACCCATTACACCTCCCCCTCAAGATGAAGGCTCTGGAATAGTCACCTCATCAGGTAGCTCCGCAAGCCTGGATGTCCTGGCTGCCTTTTGGTCGCTGGGGATGTCGTGTCGAGAGAGTCCATCGGCATTACCATGCTCACTACCCTTCTTGTGCTATTTGGCAAAGTCAAACTCCTAAAGGGCAGGGCTCCAGAGAAGTAATGTGCCTTCTTCCTCGACACCCTCTTCAAACCACTGAGGGGATTCTGATCAGTGATCACAGTGAATGCTCTGCCATACAAATAGGGTTGAAGTTTCTTGAAAGCCCAAACGATGGCCAGGCATTCCTTTTATATAGTGGCATAAGCCACTTCCCTGGACACCAGCTTCCTGCTCAGATAGATGATGGGGTGTTCATTCCCATCCTTGTCCACCAGGCTTAGGACAGAACCGATACCATAGTTTGTCTGTACAAGGAAGCACTTGGTGTAATCTGGTGCTGCAAAAATGGGAGCACTAGACAGTGCTGTCTTCAGTGCCAGACTACCAGAACTGAGAGTTGTTTCTGCATTATCAGTCAGGGGTTTGGCAAGGGCACTATATTGTGGGACAAACTTCCTATAGTAACAAACAGTGCCTAAGAAAGCCATGACCTACATCTTGGTTCAGGGCACTAGCCTTCTACTTTAGCAGGCTCTGGCTTGAGATGCCCTTCACCCACTCTGTGCCCCAGATACAGAACCTCTGTAATCCCAACTAGACACTTGGTAGGCTTAAGTGTCAGCCCTGCTTCCCTAATTCTTTTCATCACCGCTGCTAAATGTGTTTGGTTGGTTTCCCAGGAATTACTGATCACAGCTTTGTCATCTAGGCATGGTGCCCCGAAGAATGCTTTTGGATCCCCAGGGACAAATTACATGTATCCAGGCTTGTTCGGGCCTTACATAAGAGGTAACCATGTAAACCATCCCTGAGATGCCTGGAGTTTGCCCCTGAAGGGGGGGTACTGTAAGGATCAGGTTTAGGCCCCTCCCCACGACACGTCCCGCGACGCCATGGCCAACGCATATCAGACTGAAGTTGCGCGCAGGCATCGCGCTGTCAGGTGGGTACACACTGCAGTGATTGGACTCAGGCTCCGCCCCTGGCGACGCATCCTGTGACGACATGGGTGACGCTCGTCACACTCAAGCTACACACAGGCAGGCACCGCATGGTCACAACTACAGTTGCTGCTAACATTAGTCCACACCTGCAGGCACGCCCCTCCCCTGCCTATCAGTGGATGACTCACTGATGAGTAGGTGGATCATGCTTATTGCTCACAGGCCTGTGCTTCTCTGCAATTGGTTACCTGTTCTTTATATGCTCAGCCAGCCCCGCTGCAAGTTGGCTGAGCATAAACTCCCTCTTTGTGACGTACAGTAGCGCATGCCTCTAGCATCCTTGTCTTGCCTCCTTGCACCTTGACCTCGGCTTGTACCTGGACCCCCACCTTCTCGGACCCTTAACCTCGCTTGATATTGGACTCCCACCTTCTGTACTCCCTGAACCCCAGCTAAACTCAACGACTATCCAACTTATCCTATCCTAAACCACGGCGAGTATCACGACCATCCTGACTTATCCTACCCTGTCCCGGCTTCACAACTACCACTCTGCACTCCTGACACGGTTACATGGTTGTAGGTTGGTGTTAATCAATATCCCCACATCAGCCTCATTGTCCTGTCCTGTTTGTGGTGAGCACCCTTTACAAAATGTTCAGCCCCACAAACATGGACCCCGCTGTGGTGGGTCGAGTTTTAAGTGCACACGCCAACATGTTTGACAAACTAGAGAAATACCTGGCACAAAATGACAAACATATGGAGCTACTCCAACGGTCGGTTCAAGCTTTTACCGATCAGACCCAATGTGACCCCTCTCACACTGTATCCTCAGCGGTGCCTGTCCCAGCACCCATGCCTATGACTGCAGCTTTCGAACCACGACTACCTACTCCCAACCACTATGGCAGTTTTTTTATGTACTGTATGTTAGGGGTGTATAGGGGTTGTTGGGGCACAGGGGGTGGGTGTGTTGTCTATTGCAATTTTATTGGGTCAATTGTCCCCAATAAACATGCTATTGTGCCTTAACCCTTCCATTGCCTTTGTGGATAGCCGCTGAGATAATGAAGCTGCTTTAATGTCTTTCATAATAGTGTGCGGGAGCAGAGGTCTCTTGAGCTGCTGCTTTGATTTCTGGCTCAGTGACCCCCTGCTTCCCGAGTTACAAGCCACGGAATGGGCATTGGATGTCGCTGCCATTGTGTGACATGTAAATAATGGAGGAGATACCGGCACCCCATATCTGGGCCTGTAACTCGGGAAGCAGGGGGTCCCTGAGGCTTAAATCAATGCGGTTCAGCTCAGGAGATCCCCTGCTCCTTCACAATATTAATACAAATTATATTAAAGCAGCTTCATAACCAGTGGTCGACAAATCACCCAAAAATCTACTCACCAAACCAAAAAATCTACTTGCCCCTTAGCCCCGCCCATAGCCCCGCTTTTTAAAAAAGAAATTGAATAAATTCCTAGTAAGAACTAATAACAAGATTTGCTTTTGACATAACAATTTATTTATTGTATAACGTTTATACTTTACTACAATTAGTCCTTGTTACATAATTACGTGTGTGTGTGTGTGTGTGTGTGTATAAATGTTGGACCTAGAAAAAAAAGCCACATGTGAATGACTAGTTTCCTGAACCCCTTAACAAGTGTCAAGATACCCCTGCTTCACAATATCTAAAGCAGCAATCCCGCCTGGGATCTTACCTGATCCACAGTCCCTCAATGTCCAGGTATCCTCATTCCCGCAATTTTCTATATTGGAGTGGAGGTGTTCCCTACCTGTCTTCTGGGTTAGGGGGGGGATTTCGATGACTCCTGTGTAAAGCTTTAGAGTCAGATCTGGAAGAAAGCAGTATAGGTTATTTTGGTGTAGTTATGGGGCAGTTAAGATATATAGGGTAAATAAGATATCCAGAGAGAGGGCGAGAGACAGACAGAGAGAGTGTGAGAGAGAGAGAGTGTGAGAGAGAGAGTGTGAGAGAGAGAGTGTGAGAGAGAGACAGTGTGAGAGAGAGACAGTGTGAGAGAGAGAGACAGTGTGAGAGAGAGACAGTGTGAGAGAGAGAGACAGTGTGAGAGAGATACAGTGTGAGAGACACAGAGAGAGTGTGTAAGAGAGACAGAGAGAGAGAGTGTGAGAGAGACAGAGAGAGAGAGAGTGAGAGAGACAAAGAGTGTGAGAGAGATAGAGAGACAGAGAGAGAGAGAGTGGGTGACAGAGAGAGAGTGTGGGTGGCAGAGAGAGAGAGTGTGGGTGGCAGAGAGAGAGAGGGTGAGAGAGAGTGGGTGAGAGGGTGTGAGAGAGTGGGTGAGAGAGAGTGGGTGAGAGAGAGAGAGAGAGAGAGAGGGGGTGACTGACAGAGAGAGAGAGAGAGAGAGAGAGAGAGAGAGAGAGAGAGAGAGAGAGAGAGAGAGAGAGAGAGAGAGAGTGAGAGAGAGAGAGAGAGAGAGAGAGAGAGAGAGAGAGAGAGAGAGAGAGAGAGAGAGAGGGTGACACAGAGAGAGAGAGAG
>WSYH01000216.1:210740-250720 GCA_036426205.1 Ascaphus truei | reverse complement strand
CGGAGAGGGTGGGTGACGGAGAGAGAGGGTGGGTGACGGAGAGAGAGACAGGGCAGGTGACGCAGAGAGAGAGTGTGGATGACAGAGAGAGAGGGGGGGTGGGTGACTTGGGGGTCATGGGGGGGTGGGTTATGGGGAGGGTGAGGGACTGACTGACTGGGTGACTGACTGACTGGATGGGTGACTGACTGGGTGGGTGACTGACTGGGTGGGTGACTGACTGGGTGACTGATTGTGTGGGTGACTGCCTGGCTGAGTGGGTGACGTACTGGGTGGGTGACTGACTGGGTGGGTTGGTGACTGACTGGGTGGGTTGATGACTGACTGGGTGGCTGACTGAACCAATGTGGTTCAGCTCAGGAGACCCCTTGCACATGTACACTATTATTAAAATACTAGCTGATATACCCGGCATTGCCCGCTCCACCACTCTCTCTGCTCCCCTCTCTCCCTCTATGCTCCCCACTCTCCTTCTCTCTTCCCCCTCTCTCTCCCCATTGCCCTCTGTCTTTCCCCCTTCCCCCCCTGCACATGAATGCGGCCCTCCCACATTCACAGCTGGGGTCCCCCCCCATTCACAGTTCGGGCCCCCCCTTCACACCTCCGTTCCCCCCTCTTCACAGCTCTGTCACCCCCCTTCACATTGGTGATTTCCCCCTCCCCTTGACAGGTCTGTGCCCCCCGTTAACAGTTCGCCCCCCCCATTTACAGCTCTGTTTCCCCCCCTTCACAGCTGTATCCCCCGCGTACAGATGTGTGATTCCCCCCCTTAACAACTCCATTCCCCCCCCATCGACAGCTCTGTTTCCCCCCCCTTCAGTGAGGGGCCGCCTTCCCCTTCACATGTCCAATTCCCCCCCTTCAGAGTTCAGTGAGGGTGGGTGGGGTAGTGTCTTGAGTGACATTTAGTGACTTGAGTTGAGTGGGTGGGTGGGTGACTTTAGTGGGTTGACTGAGTGGGTGACTGGGTGGGTGACTGGATGGGTGACAGGGTGGGTGACTGGATGGGTGACAGGGTGGGTGACTGGGTGGGTGACTGGGTGGGTGACTGGGTGGTGGGTTAGTGACTGCCCCCTGCATGTCTTCCCCCTGCATTTCCCCCCCCCCTGCATCCCTCCCCTGTGTCCCCCATACCTTATGCACCGGAGTAAGCTGCGGAGGAGAGGCTGTGGAGGGCAGGCAGCTGAGGGGAGGCAGCAGTGCGGGTGTGAGGTGGGCGGCTGTACGGGAGGCGGTGGGGTGGCATTGATGCGGGGGTCCAGCGGCGGCCCGGATATGAGGCGGGCAGCTGGAGGGAGGAGGGGAGGCAGCGGTGAGGGTGACGCATGCGCCTGCGGAGGGGAGGCAGCGGAGGGGAGCCAGCGGTGCGGGTGTGAGGCGGGCAGCTGTAGGGGAGGAGGCGGGTGGGGGTGAAGCGGGGGTCCGGCAGCGGCTCGGGTGTGAAGCAGGCGGCTAAAGGGAGGAGGCGAGGCAGCAGTGGGGGTGGACGAATGTGCTGGCGGAGGGGAGGCAGTGGAGGGGAGGCAGCAGTGTGGGTGTGAGGCAGTGGCTGGAGGGGAGGCGGTGGGGTGGCGGTGAAGCGGCATTCCGGCGACGGCCCGGGTGTGAGGCGGCACGCATTGTGAGGAGCCTGTGAGGAGCTTGTGAGGGTGAAGGCGTGTATGTTTGTCTTTCTGACATCACCCTACCCCGCAGGCCAATCACAGCGTGACCCGCCGCCAAGCACGTGAGCCACCGCAACCAAACAGCAACGTTACAAACCCACACACAACCAAACTTTGAGTTTTATATATATAGATATATGTATACTGAACGATCACCTGTAAAAGCCATGCATGGAGACGCAGCGTCTCCATGCAGATCTTACAGGCTGCTTTTTTTTTCTATCAGCTATCTCGCTTTACAAGTTTATGCGCGATAGCAAGGGAAAAAACAGCTTGTGTGATCAGGCATATTTTTGGCCGCACGGACCACAATGCGCTTCACTTGTGAATTCTGCGTTTTGCTTCACTTTATAATGGGCGAGTCAAAAATTCCCAATTGGGCGCAAAAGCTCCCTGCTTAGTGCATAGCCCCCAACGTCCAGAACCATAGCAAATGAAAACACTCTTTGGATACTTAAAGTCCAATAATAAAAAGCTGCAACCATACATATCAAAAATTGAATCACTTGTATGTTGCCACGCCCACGTTGATAAAGAGCTGAGGCCCGAAACGCATAGGTAGAGCGACATTGAGCTGTCCATTTTCATATGAACATTAAAATAATTACATTTTTTATGGTTTGCACACTTTTCTTATTTTTTCATTGGTTTGATGTCTATTAGTAATGCTCTGTTATCCTCTCCTCATTTATTGAGAAACAAAATCAGTCATTCAAAATATTATCATAATTAACATAGCAAGAATAATGATCATGGTGGTTGACTGCCATGCTTTATTACAAAAACCTTTTAGTACCCTACATCATTGCTGATGTAAGACCATATTTTCTTTTCTTGTATTTATAGAATTAGAAACAGAAGTTTGAAAACTGGACAAGTAAAGAAATATCTTCAGGGACACAGTTAGTCAATTTCCTTTTCCAAATAATGATTAATGATCTCTAAAATACATGTGGACAGGCCATTTAGATGACCTGACTCTCTGTTGGCATCATAATAAAAAGATTAATGGCAAACAATTTCCAGAGAATGTGGACACTGGGATAGTCTAGCTAAAATAAATACAGTCAAAATGAATTGCTTCAGAACAAAAATATTGAAAGTAATTTGAAAAATGGAGATCGGCAATAGAGACCTTGGACACACAATAAGTAGGGAATTGATACTTACCATGCACAAGTTCGTGACTTCTGTGATTAAATAAACAATTCATTATCACATTATTCAGGTGTCATTAATCTACATTAAACCTGTGCAATTGTGTTTCACAAAAAATCAATGAAAAAGAAAAATCTAATTAAAAGTAATGCGATTTGTTTTTTCAGAATTTTTTACAGATGTTGATAAAATCATTGTGCGAGTTTTTATCAGAAAGACATTCATTAAAAATCTCTCTTGAGTCTGATTTAATAAAAATGGCAGTTTAGATTTAACGTCACATGATATACTGTAGTAAACTCTGTTCTTGGTTTATTTTCTCACAGTTACCACTTTATTTACTAAACAGAGGGAAATATGCAGAGATTGTGTGTACAAGTAAATTACAAAGTATGCTAAGGGTACTTAATTTAAGATTATTGCACGGTAAAAACAGTTCTTTGAAAAGACGAAGCAGGCTGGTCTTTAAAGTCACCTCTCTTTACTCTCTTTATACATTACAATTAGACTATGAACTGTAGCCTTGTGCGAATGTCTTAAAGCTACAGTTCAAGCAATATCCAACATGTGTGTTCTTTTAATAAATCAGTTCTGTACAATGAGAAAATACTTGTAGCATTTAAAAAAATAAACAATTTAAGATATTTTTAATGTATTCTAATGTAACAGGCATTTTTGTTCCAATAGCAACATATACAAAGTTCCTTCCCCTTCTAAAACAGCATCACCCATTTGAGCCCTGCCCTCTCTAGCAGTGAACCAATTGAATCTAGTGCCTGCCAGGTCACATGATCTTTCTCACAGAACGTTGGCTGTCAGTGCAGCAGAAGATGCATTTAATGAACCCAAATTTAAGCGATTGATTACAGAATAATGGATCGATCAGCAATTTAGCTAATCACTTGTCTGTGTGCAGATTGTCTTGATGTGCATAGTGAATGGAAACTTTTTTTTATACGACAGCTTGTAAAGCTGCTATTTTTTCACTATTGTTTCTTCAATTTCGCATGCAAATTATTATTTTTTGCTAATGCCAGAATCCATTTAATTAAAAAAAAAACTTTCCCCCCCCCCTACATTTTGCAGAAATCCGTAAGTATATACAGTAGAAATCTGATATAATTGCTTCTATGTTTGGTGCAGTGTATTAGCAAAAGCAGGAGGGAGTTAGTGGAGAGGGTTATTTAGTTATCGTTATAAATTTATATAGGTATAGTTTGTAATAGTTATGCAGTTATAATTTGTTATTCATTTTATAAAAGTGGGATGATAATTATAATTAGTGTCTTTTTATTACATTTGGTAGTTTTATGTACAGTAGATTTTATTATTCGATTATATACAGTTATATTAGTAGTCAATATCGTTTAAATACAATTATATAGTTAGTTTTAGTTACTGTAGTTAGTCCTAGGTTGACTCTTATTTTATTCATATTTATTATAACTGTTTATTTGTATGATGGAAAACAGTCAGAGGAGGAGTGGAGGTGAAAAATGGAAAACGAGGAATGGAAAAGAAAGGTGGATTGTTGCATGGGGCTTCCTGTGCCCTGCTTTAGAACAAATTGAGAATGAGAGCCACAATCCAGGATTCATTGCTTGATGGGTAAGGCCTCGGCCATGTTCCCTGCTTGCTTGCGGAAGCGCGCTGAGGCGCGCTCCCGCTCAACACTGAGCCCCTACAGCCGCAATTAGAGCGGCTTTAGTAGGGGCTAACCTGCGCTTCCGCGCGCTTGCGGAAGCGCAGGTCTTAGGGGAATTTCAAATTCCCCAGCTTGCCGGCGCGACAGGCCGGTCACGTGAGCGGTTCGCCCAATGAGGGCGAACCAGCTCCGTGACGTCACTGGCCCGCCCCCGGCCCGCCCCCTGATGGCCCGCTGACAGCGCATGTGTGGTAAGCAACCGCAAGGCCAGGGAAAGCACCCGCTTTCCCTGCGCCTCAGCGTGCCTCAGCACGCCAGCAGGGAGCATGGCCGAGGCCTTAAGCTGAGGATGCATTGCTCCATGGGTCAAGCTGAGGATGCATTTCTCCATGGGTCAAGCTGAGGATGCATTGCTGTGGGGGTCAAGTTGAGGTGATTGGTGATGGAGTAAATTAGGAGGATGAAAACCTTCATCCTGGCAAGGGTAAGTAACATGTATTCACTATAGAGTGTCAATTGATTTCCAATGTCGATATATGTGCCCTTTTGAGGGCATACAGTAGGTAACCACAGCAACCATCAATGGATTAAATGGCTAGTGTTTGCTTTTATTGCAATGTAAATTCTTTGTAATATGTATTTTTTTTAAAAAGTAAATGCATTTTATGCTTTGGAATGGGCAAAAGTGTTATTAGCCAGATGTGGCTAATAGGTCTATTGCCCATTACTGTGTGTAGTGGGTATTCCCTGGCTATAGCATGTAAGTCCTGGTAAGTGCAGGCAGTGCTGGGGTTAAATCATTACACATGGGCCAGGACGTGTCACCGTTGACACACTGGATAATTTGTTGCCATAGCCAGGTGCAGGCTAGATGGCAGTTGGGAGCGTCATGTCTGGAGAGGGTGTTAATGGATTGCACGTAGTGTGGTGTGACACTGGTTCCTCCTTTAAAACCTGCCCAGTTTGTGACAGGGTTATTAACACTTCACCAGGTCTCCTGTATACTGTAAGAGGCTCCTGACCCAAATTTAGTGGATGTTGATTCCAGGATGGAGTCTGATCCCCAGTGAGTGAGGCGGTATCTGCCTTACCCATCAGAGGGTAAGGGGTTGGCGAGTAGCATAAAGTGCCTCAAGCCCTTGGAGGGCCTAGTCAGGGAAGTAACCATATGCAAGATGCGAGGGAAGATGTTCCATGACTGTCAGGCGTAAATAAGTACCTTTTTTGCAAGAGAAGGAATCGGGTCCTTGCCTGCCAAATAAAAGGTGAACTGTGGCCTCTGTGAGGTTACTGAGAAGGGGTTCAGGTGAGATAACCAGCACCAGATACTGTACACACGTAGCATGCAAATCTCCCTTAAGGGGGGTGAAAGGCGTTACATTTGGAGGAGCTGCAGATAGACAGCAAAAGAAGGGTGCCCCTAACGAATCATATGCCATTCTTGTGGGAGGGCATCTCACTCTTTGACTCTGACGAGTCTTTTCTCTGACGTCTTCTTGGGTGGAGAGGCTACCATCGGCTTGAGGCCCTTACCCTTTCTAAAGTGTGACTCTTGAGCTACATTGTCTCTACTGGGAATGAAACTTGGACTCCTTGGGTTGAGCGGTCAGCTTGTTGAAGCCGCTGGGGAGGGTACATGGAGGACAGGCCCATTATCCGCTACTTCTTCTGGTGGTGCCCACCAATCTTCACTTGCAGTGGAAGAAGTTCCTTCCAAAGGATCCTGATTGTCTTACATTACAGCACTCGGAATGCCGCTGGAATCTTCCTGTTCACTTGAAGGCATTATTGACGATGGTCCAGGTTCAGTTTCCCCTACTTGGGGAATTGGTAGCAAGTGATTCTGATGCCAGATCGTTACCCTTCCCTCTGAATCTTTGATGCTACATACATGGAGGCCAGGCATCTGTGACTCTACCTCGAAGGGAGGTTCTTACCAGCGGTCTGCTAACTTGTGCTTCCCTGGTATTCCTAAATTCCCCAAGAGAACTGCATCTCCAAGCTGAAGTTTCCGATGGCATACCTTATGGTCATACCTCCGCTTGTTATTTTCGTTCAGCTTGGCGGTGGCTTTTTCTGCCAACTGATATGCTCTACAAAGGTAATCCTGGAGCCTTTGCACATATTTGTAGTGCGTCATGTTCGGTACATCGTCGGTGAATACTCGGAGACGAATGTCCACAGGTCGTCACGCCTCTCTGCCTAACATCATAAAATATGGTTTGTACCCGGTGGATTCATGCCTGGTGCAATTGTAGGCATGTACTAAAGGCTCGACATGCTTGCTCCATCTGGCCTTCTCGGAGTCTTTGAGAGTGCTCAACATGTCCAGCAGAGTTCGGTTGAACCTTTCTGGAAGGGCATCTCCTTCAGGGTGGCAGGGAGTCGTAAAGAGGAATAAAGAGAAAATGGGGAAGCACAGGGTGAGGGGAAGGTGATGTTGATGGCAACTGCTGCAACCCCCTGACATGGGTCTATTAGGGTACAGTCACACCAATGAATCCCCTAACTGGAGGATGGTGTGGAGGTGATGGTGTTGGATAGTGATAAGTAAATGTCACTTACACGGCCTTGTGCAAGTGCTTGTGCAACAAGGTATCTTGTCCTCTGTATCTTCTTTGAGGTGTGTGGTTCTTCTTATTTCCCCAGTGACCGTCTATCTTCAAGATGGAGGTTCCTTCCGCTTCATCTCCTTTCTGTCCTTGTAGATATCTCCCTTTCAGAGTGAGAGAGGTGATAATTTCTGAAGCACTTGTATCATCGATAAGTATCTTGAGTACCAGCGGTTCTCTGGAGCGGATAATAAAGCTGTTCCCTTCCGTAAAACCCCACAGTTCCAATTATAGAGATGTACAATACAGAATTCACCATGAGCTGTATTTGTTGTCTGCATGAATCCAGTGGATTCTCTACAATTGGAACAGTGGGGTTTTACGGAAGTGAACAGCTTTATTATCAAGGCAGGGGCTTCAGTGAAACTTTTCTTGAGCCCTGTAAATGCTTTCTCGCAGGTAGATGTTCATTTGTCTCCGAATGGTGTTCGCGGAGTTGCAGATTTTTTCCGAGGTTCCTCTGGGTAGATTTTCAACAGATTGTTGAGGACTTCGGCTTTGCTGGAGTATCCCTCTACGAATCTTTGGTAGTAGCCGCAAAACCCCAGGAAGAATTGTAGCTCCCTCACATTATCTGGTCTGGGCAAGTTTACTATGGCTTTGACCTTAATTGGATCAGTAGCCACTCCTTCTGTGGACACTATGTGGCCCACATAGGTGACCAACGTGCGACAGAAGTGACATTTGCCCAGGGACAACTTCAGGCCTTCTTTTCCAAGTCGATCCAGAAACTTCAGAAGGCGTTCTTCGTGCTTTTCTAACATTCTTCTGAACACGATGATATCGTCCAGATAGACCAGACATTCCTGGGGGTTCATATCACCAATGGTCTTTTCCATTAACCTCTGGATCATTGCAGGTGCACCGCAAATGCCTTGGGACATCCGGGTGAACTGGTAAAACCTGAGAGGGCAGACAAACGCTGTCTTCTCCTGGTCTTTGGGGCTCATGGGTATCTGGTAGTATCCAGACCTCAAGTCCAGGACTCTGAACCACTGACTGCCAGATCAGGCGCTGAGAAGCTCTTCAATCCGCGGCAAGGTATATTGGTCGGGGTTCGTGCAGTAGTTCAGGGTGTGGTAGTCCACGCATAGACGCATGGATCCGTTCTTCTTCCACACTACCACAATAGGAGAGGCATATGGGCTACGGGGCTCCGTTACGATACTTCATCTCCTTCAGGACGTTCCTCACATCCTCCACATCTCTGGGAGCTATGAATCTAGAACGCTTCCAAAATGGAGTGGCATCATTCAATCGGTTCATGTGTTGAGCACTCTTGCTGCAGCCCACATCCATCTCACTAGTGGAGAATACCTCATTGAGTTCTGCCAGATGTCGCTTAGCCGTTTCTTCCACTCCGCTGTCAAAAACGATTCCCTGAATTCGAACTGCAATCCGGGAGGGGCTTCTCGCAGGGTAGACATGTTTACATGAGTCAGGGATTCTTTTTAAGTAACCGGGTATATCCGACCCAGTGCTTGATCGATGTCAAACCATATAGGATGATGCAAGATGTTCTGGCGGTGGCTTCCCCCTCGGTCTTGCGGTGCATTTGCACAAGTTGGACTGCTGGGGGCCTTAGGCACTCGACTATCTGTTGCCTCATCAGGGCTTCGGAGCAAGACCATTCCTCCAGCACATGCAGGGCATGTTCCCTCCATGTCCCAAACTCTTCTTCTTCTGACGGGAATGGGTGATATCACAGAGAAAGAGTTGAGCTTGCAGTAGTTGTGGGACTACAACGACTGCGCTAGACCATCCACCAGTTGCTGAAGTGTTCCCTCGCAACCTGAGCCTCCGGTCAACTGGTGACTATGGTAGTCTGACCGGTACTGACTCCAGGCTAGCTTCGTTCCTTCTAGGGATATCTGAGGGGTATGGGATTTCAGCCCACAAGGGTCCCGGACTTAAAGCTACCAGTGGTATTGGTAGATCTGGGTATATCAACAGACAACCCATGGGCAGGGCTTCCGGAAAAAGCAGGGCCCGGGGACCCTCATCTTCACTTAAATCATTGCCGGCGGTAAGTACGCTCCATCTACCAGAAAACCGCCTTAGGGAGGTGCATACTTGATGTGGGGGTGTGGCGGCCAGGACGCCCCCCACCATGACCACGTGGTGGGGAGATTCTTGGAATTCCACTGCCCACTGATGGACCTCTTGTTTGGAGGGTACGAACATGGTTCCCTAAATGTGGTTCTGCTAACTCAGGCACCCCTAGTCCAGAGATCTCAGCACCACCTCCAAATGTAGTCCCCTCTTTCCATATGCCTAAGGGAACTGCATGGGTAACTATGCGTGCTGTTGTAACTGTCTGCTCACAGGAGGCCTAAGCCTCTGCCTCTTGGAGTCTGGGGTGAACTATTTCTCCTTGCGTGCAACGCCTCCACCTATGAGGGATCCCAACGGTGGTGGGATAACCCCTCACAGGAACCAATAGACAGTAAAGAATAGTACACCACACAATTTATATATATATATATATAACTAAGGTTTACTGTATACACATACTAACACATACAATAATGGCAATAACTGTACCCACAGTATACACCCAATGACACAGCATGTGGTGGTTCCCCCAAAATACTGAGGGTGTTATGGCACCAATACCCCTGGTGTCCTGTCCAGCAATTACCACCCAAGTGTGAGGTAGCGTTACCCCCTGTTTATGTAGGTGCACGTTGGGTACCTGCCTGGGTACTCAAGTAGAGATCCGCAGCAAAGTGCCATAAATCAGTAAGGTGTTAAGTGTGGAACAAAATCGGAGATAAGCCCAGTAAGGAGAATTGAAGAGCGGTTGGACAGAGTGCAGACCCGCTTGATATGCCAACAACGGAACTACTAGCCCAAATGTAATGGTGCGGCTGCATAAATACACTGTCCAATATTTTTGGTATGGAGTAATCCTCTACACACGATTAGTACCATCCCTTAGTATCACCTCGCTTAGCGTTGCACCCAAGTGGCTACAGTTCCAATCGCCCCTGTACCTGTGGGACCCCCTAACTCTGGACTAACAGCACTTCTTGCCTCCTTGGGGAAAACGCTACAGCTGATGAGCGGATTCGCATGCTGGCAGCTATTCACGGACAAGTAACCCCTCACTCTCACTTGGTCAACGGAGAGCAGGTTGTTCCCCAGGTTAATCACCACAGCTTCAATTGATGGCTTTTTATCTAACTTTGAGACACAGGGGCCTATGCAGAAACCTGCGAGAAGCCCTATCTCGACAGTTTTTTGGCAAATATGCCTACAGCAATTCAGTAAATGCCGAAAAACTGGCGAAATTAGGAAAATCTGCCGGTTTTTTTTTCCGAAAAAAAAACTCGCCGCGGGGTTGGCGAGAATCAATATTTCGCCAGTTTTAAAACCCGCCGTATTCTAGTAGCGCCGATCAGCATCTCAGCGCTGATCGGCGCTCTAGGATGGAGAAATTTTGTCCAATTCACTCCGCTAACAAATGTTGGCAAAAATCTGGTGCTGAGCGGCGATACATAGAAAAAATCAGACTCTTTTCCTGGCTCGGATTGATGCTGGGTGTCTCCGGTGCTGATACCCATTAATACCAGCACCGGAGGCCCCCGGCATGCATCCGAGGCAAGAAAAATGCAATTAAAGGCCACTTCATTACCTTAGCGGCTAAAAGCACGTCACATGGGACTAGAGCCAATGAGATCGTTGATTTAGTTCCGACGATCTCATTGGCTCTAGTCCCATGTGACGGCGCCATTTTGGTTTTCTTGACGTCATGTTAAAGGTAAATGAAGCAAAGCAATTCTGATTGGCTGGCTTCATTTCCTTTAAATGACGTCAGCATTTTTTTTTCCTTAACCAAAATCACATGCTTTTCACGGACCAATCAGGAGCGTGAGAACCATTTGATGCTTAATGTGACGTCATAGGCCTATAAAAGCCTATGTCGTCTCATTTTACAGCTAGACCCCGTGGGGAGAGGACCTCCCCTCAGAAGAAGATGGCCAGTGTGTCGCAGAAGATGAAGATGAAGAAGCCAGGAGACCCTGCAGACGGCAAAGAAGACCCTGAAAAGAAGACCACAGACGGTATGGATTAAAAAGACAAGAAAAAAGACACCACATTGGATTACAAAGGTTTTTTATTTTATGGGTTCCTGGTTCCTGTCTTTGGTTTTTTTTTTATAAATTGTATTTTATTATTCATAAATGCATGATATACATAAAAAAAAAGACATCAGGTGCATATTTAGCATATCATATACAATAACAAAAGCATAATAAACTCACGTAGTTTTTCGAGCCCTACTTAACCACGTGAGTGCGAATCATCATGTGTACTGTAAGGTACTGGGGTAAATAATAATTAAAAAATTAAAAAAAAAAAAAAAAGGGGGGGGAGGAGGTAAAGGATGGGTGGGGGGGAAGTAGAGAGGGAAGGTGTATCCAAGGATAAGAATACATCTGCCTCCGGGGAACACCGGGACGGCGTGAGGACTATGTATCAACTAGTGAGGCCTTTCGGTAGAATAAGTGATTGGGCGTAAGGAGTGTGAGGTTCTAGGTGTGGAGTTGGTTTTCATGCCCCCAAAGGAGAACGCATTTATTACTATTATAGCCAAATTGTGTTACGCTCTACCCCAGGGATGTCTGTTTGGGCAAGCCAGGGGGCCCAAACTTTTAGATAATTGTCGCCAGTGTCATTAACTAAGCTCGTTAACTTTTCCATCTGGCAGATAAACCAAATACGATTCCGAATCTTTGGGATAATTGGAATATCGGGGCGTTTCCATAGTGCTGCGATCTCGCACCGCGTAGCTAGAGCAAAATGTGCAATTAGTTTATTGTGTGATTTTGATAGGCCCTTTAGGGGTCTGTTCATGAGAAACAGCCACGGGTCTGGGGGAATAGTGAGATCGAATACTCTCTGGATCCAATTTCTGATCTTTTCCCATAGCGGGTATATCAGCGGGCAAGACCACAGCATATGTAACAGGTCAGCTGTTCCTCCACATTGTTTAGGGCACAATGGGGAGGACCCTGGTACAAACTTAGATAATTTGAGTGGGGTGAGGTACCATCTCATAAGAACTTTATATGCGTTCTCCTTCAGTGTGGTGCATATAGAACTTTTTGCGGCTCCTAGGAATATAGCATTCCACTCTTCGTCGTCCAAGGTCTCCCCTAGGTCTCTTTCCCATTGGGTACGGAATGTAGGTGATTGGTGCTTTGAGACTGCAGGCTCGACTACCTCTCTGTATATCGTAGATATGAGTCCCTTAGTGTCGGTTTCTGCCCGACAGAGCTTTTCAAAATTTTGCATTTGCCTTCCCAGCCTGGGTTCATGCCTGGCTGATGGGCGGCCGATCTGTTAAATGATAATGATTAGGATTTAATAGGCTGCAATGCTTCGCGTGTCTACCAGATGGCATAAATTCATGAATTGTAATGGCCCAGATGGCATAAATTCATGAATTGTAATGCAGTATATATATATATATACTGTGCAGTATTGCAGCCAGCGGGAATAAAATGCTTCAATCCCTGCCTGGAAAATACCTCAATGCACTCGGGCAGAAAACAGTCACAAACCTCAATACACCCGGGTATACCCGAATTCGTGGGACTAGCCGAGCTCGAATAAAGTGTGTCGCCAGTGTAATTGCTTTAATAGTGCCGGTGGGAGAGGAGCTCTGAAATCAAGTCTCCATTCCCTCCAACAGCCAGCAGGTGTCCTCCCCTGTCTTTGGTTTTGTTACAGACGTAGAGGTTTAAACGGAAGTCCGTCATGGGTCATCTACTGGTAAGTAAAGTAAAGAAATGTATCTTATTTAAGTAGTAACTGTTTTTTTTTTTTTAATGTCAGATCTATTTTTTTACTGTCTATTTAATGCCCATTGTCAATTAGAGATCGGAAGTGTTCAATTAGTACTTGGATATCCTTTACCATTTCTTTATAGAGGTTGCTTTTTAAAGTCATACATGTATTTGAAATATTTTATATATATATCTATATATATATATATATATATATATATATATATCTATAGATATATATATTATATCTATATATATATTATATTCATATTATATGGAAACAACAGAGAGAAAGCAACCTTGTAAAAAGCACACGGACATAAATTAAAGTGTAACAAAAAGAGAGTTTATTAAGGTGAATTAAAACAGGGGATAAAGTTTAAAAGAAGAGGGGGGCTCAACACTACCAGACAATGTGGACCTGGAGGCAAGGGTCTAAACATAGATCCAAAACATGACATGCACAGGACACAGGGGGCTCTGTGTGAGCACACCTGTATAGTAATAAACCTACACTGAGAAAATGTATCCACATTGAAAGAATCTCCATATAAACATGTACAATGGTTGCATAAGGTGGATACAATGATTGTATTAGTAGCAAAGTGAGATATACGTCACCACTCAGTGTAGGGGTGTCACAGGCAAAAAGGTAGGTCAGAACTCCATGTCAGATGGAAAGAGGTAGGAGCCCCCCTCAGCAAGACTCCCACTCCAACACGTTTCGATGAGAAACTGTCTTCTTCGGGGAGTGGTGAGGGGAGAAAAGAGCTAGGTTTTATAGGAAAATATTAACAGCCAAATTCGCGCCAAACAGATCAAAAATTGCAAGCAGCTGTGAGAGAGGGGAGTATCTACTGGCAGGGCAGCGTCATAGGGTCTGTTGTGTGGGGATTGGGCATCTCATTGTACTATTAACATCACATGATAACATCCACGGCAGTCCTTATGTAAATTAAGTGATGACGCATGTGACGTCATTGCGCTGGGAGCGTCATAGCACACAGGCAACGTAGTGCCTCCCACAGGAACCTGGGGTGGCCATAAGTCAGGGGGAGGAGGACAGAAGGTTGCAATTAGCATGAGGCTACCTGATGTGTCTGCTAGCCGAGTCAAAGCGTGATGCGCATGACGTCATCACGTGATGCGTGTCATACCATGCGGTTGTCATAGCAACCGCATAGACAGGTTTTAGGGGCGGTCATGCACCAGGAAGAAGTGGAGAGACACATTGTTATGCCCAAAGCAATGGATAAAGGGGTTGCTAATCAGAAAGCATTTATAAACATAAGGTGGAAGTATATCAATGTAGACATTAATGCAATAAACGTTAGTATGGTGTTGGTCTGTTGCTGAGCAAGGGAAACACCCTTAACAGAAATCACTTACCATTACATTATGTTTACTACTAAAGTATTAGAACAATGTTGCTTTGGGCATAACAATGTGTCTCTCCACGTCTTCCTGGTGTATTTATGTTGAAGTATTTGTGTTTAAAAATTATTTTTTTGGGGCACAGACTTGATACTGCAGGCAAGCGGGGACCCTTGCGGAAACACCCAAGGGCCACCGCCAGCCTATAGTACCATTCCTGTGCCTAAAAAAATAACTATGGGTTATGTATATAAGGGGGGTTTAGGGGTTGCTGGGGGCACAGAGGCTGATTGTGTTGTGTTTTGCTATGTTTCTTGGGGGCAATTGTCCCCAATAAACATGCTACTGTCACTTAACCCCTTCATTGCCTTAACGGATAGCCGCTAAGGTAATGAAGCAGCATTACTGTATTTTTATTAATAGTGTACATGTGCAGAGGGTTTCCGGACATGAACCGTGTTGGTTTTATGTCTGGAGACCCCCTGCTTCCCGAGATACAGGCACCTTTATGGGGTGCCGGTATCTCCTATGAATGGAAATGCCCCGTGTCACGTGATCGGGCTATCTCCATGCATAGGAGATACCGGCACCTCATAACGGGGCCTGTATCTCGGGAAGCTTCGCCAGCGGAGCCCTTCGCTCTCTGCTGACAGATCTCGCCAGCGGAGTCCTTCTCGCCAGGGCTTGCCATCTCTCTGCCGGATTCCTCTCCCAGATATGCGCACTTTCCTACATACTGCGAGGGGAATCCTCTAAAAACATGGAGAGTTCTAAGTCTGGCGAATGGCCATTCTCGCAGTTCTCTGCATAGGCCCCAGTGTGTCTGAGCTATAGGGTGCCAAGATGAGACTGGGTGCTGCGAATGCATCCCTTGCTGTCGGGCAAAGCAAAGGAAACCCTGCAGTCTATCCCAAGAGAGGACCTGGATGATTATGAGCATGTGAATGCTTTGCTCCTGTTGCAGTATGCCCTCACCCCAGAAGCGTTCAGAGGCAAGTTCAGGACTGAGGAATAGTAAAGCATAGGGGAATGGGGAGCGGTCCCCTAACTGGTGCTACAAAAAACATCACTGTGTGGCATACAATGTATAAGGTAAATCCGGGATCCATATAGTATAAAGCACAATTCTATCCAGGTGCACAATATAGTGTGTTAATAAAGACAATCTCACTTCTATTGTAGTCCCATAAGATAAGACCAATAAGGGGGGTCTAACTGTGCTAACAAGGGTAAGTGAAGGGAGACCAAACACTCACCCTAGATGAAAGCACATGCCTCTGCCCGGCGGTCTGGGCGGCTGGAGGGATGTAGGAAGCACACTGGCAACCGGAAGAAGTTCCGTAGAAATAAATAAACTCACGGTAATGGAGTCAGCTGGGTCCCGTAAAAGTCCAGGTAAGTATAGCAAAATTCGGAGAAAAGGCTGATCACAGCAAGGGATAGGGCTGGTTGCAGGTGACCAATAAAAATATTTATTAATGAAACATAATGAAAACAGACAGATGCAGGGTCCTGCATCTGTCTGTTTTCATGCTGTTTCATTAATAAATATTTGTATTGGTCACCTGCCTCCAGCCCTACCCCCTTGCTGTGATCAGCCTTTTCTCCGATTTTTTCAGGACAGAGGAACACCATCCTCAGGAGTCATACGTGAACTATGGTGCCCGCATGGCATGCCAGGGTACTCAGTGGGTGGAGGGTTGTGGTGCTACAAAGTACCACACGTTATTGGACGTAATGTTCCAAGAGCCGCTACTGCAGCAGTGTCCCTTGGACTTGAGGGCATGGGTCTTTGACCGTAAACCTAAGACCCATGTGGAAGCTGCCAGGATGGCTGATGAGTTTATCTACAGAGTTTATCTACAGTCATGCCTTGATGCATGAAAAAGGGGCTCCCAAAAGACCGGCTGTGACAACCAGGGGAGCCAAGCAAACCCCTCAGTGGGTGCACAAACCTGCAGCAGCCAGCAGCAGTTCCAAACCAGCAGAGTTCAAGCATGAGAGGAGATGCTATATTTGCAATAAAGTCAGTCACATTAGACCTGACTGACCATGTCAGGTCCAGTGAACCCCATAAGGGGCAACACTCTCCAGCTGTGAATCCGGTCGCCTGTGTGCGACTGGCACACACAGAGGAGTCATGTTCAGCCACGGATTCAACCCACAGAGGGACGTCCATGGAGAGATCTGCGCTTGACCCCCAGGAACCAGCAGTGGAGGTAGAGGGACATCAGGTTGCGCCAGTCGGGTTGCAGCCTAATGATGTCCGGCAGAAGCATCTGCGGCGGGTGACCATTGGGAATCGGCAAGCGGACGGCTTGCTGGATTCTGGTGCCACCGTTACCCTGGTCCGGCCTGATATGGTCTGATCAGAGGATCTGCTCCCGGGAACTCGGATGCGTGTGACCATGCCAGATGGAGGATAGCGGTCACTACAGGTTGCCCAGGTATTTTTGGATTGGGGTGCCGGTCATGGCATGAGGGAGATGGGGTATTGCCCGGGTTGGATGCTGAAGTTTTGCTCTGTAACGACCTGGGGCAGGTAACCTGTGTGTTCACAGCAGAGCTGGCTCCTGTTGCAGCGATTACTAGGAGCCAGTCATCAAGGATGGCCACAGACTCAATGCCTATCCCCCTGCATTTGGGACCCACGGTACCAGCTGTCTCTGAGGAAACCAGATAGGTAAGCCAGACTGAGTCGCGACCAGAGACTGACTTGCTGTTCCCTTCCCCAGTTCCTGTGTCCCCTGACTTAGAGACTAAGGGTGGGTAGCCAGTGTTAAGAACAGAATTTAGGGATGTGGTGACAGCTGACCCCAGCTTAGAAGGTATGAGAATTCGGGCATCTGAGTCTCGGGAAAGTGAGGGGTCAGACCACTTAATGTGGCACCGCAGGCTTCTGTATAGGG
Source organism: Ascaphus truei (assembly GCA_036426205.1). Lineage (NCBI taxonomy): Eukaryota > Metazoa > Chordata > Amphibia > Anura > Ascaphidae > Ascaphus > Ascaphus truei. The sequence continues at coordinate 233,563 of WSYH01000216.1, read as the reverse complement.
AGCAAGGTTCTACCGGGATAGATAGTGTCTGGACTGGTAGAAGACAGCTAGTGGTACCCAGGGAGTATAGGCAGCAAATATTGCAGGTAGCCCACTCCATTCCACTAGCGGGGCATCAGGGGGTCACTCGCACAAGAGCCCGGCTGTTGCAGAGTTACTACTGGCCGGGGACATCAGGCGCAGTGACAGAGTTCTGCCGCTCCTGTGTTGCCTGCCAGCGAGTGGGTAAGGTGGGTGATCATGTTTAGGCACCCTTGAACCCGTTACTGGTAATAGGAGAACCTTTCCAGAGGGTAGCTATGGACATAGTAGGTCCCCTTATGGTTCCCAGCTGTTCGGGGAAGCGCTACATTCTGACGGTGGTGGATTTTGACACCCGGTACCCTGAGGCTGTAGCGCTTGGACTATAGATGCTAAGGCGGTTGCAAAGGCACTATTAGTTATCTTCACTAGGGTAGGTTTCCCTAGCGAGATTCTAACTGACCAAGGGTCACAATTCATGAGTGAATTTCTACAGTGTCTCTGGGATGCGTGCGGGGTGATGTACCAGCACACGACCCCTTATCATCCCCAAACGAACGGACTATGTGAGAGGTTTAATGGTACACTGAAGCAGATGCTGCGAGCCTTCATAAAGGCAAAGGGGAAAGTCTGGGAGTTTCACCTGCAGCACTTCCTGTTTGCATACTGAGAAGTAACCCAAGAAGCTACCGGCTTTTCTCCCTTTGAGCTGCTATATGGTCGCATGGTATGAGGACTTCTTGACTTATTCCGTGAGGAAGGGGAGACTACCAGTACTGATGCCTCTGTGCTTCAGTACGTGGTAAATCTCCGAGACCGCTTAGAAATGCTCACAGGGTGCGTCAAAGCATGATCCGTGCTACTATGGCTGAATCTGCGATAACTGCCATTAAAGTCAAGGGCAAATAGTGATGATTTGAGTGCATTTTGATGACTCTCACAATTTGTCTACAGAAATTGCATAGTGCGACAAACTAAACCTTACCTTTATAGTAGCATAATAAATTATATAACTATACATAACAATTATAGTCAGATAGGGATTTTAACAAACCTATTTTAGGAAGAAGGAAACCCAATACAGTATATAAATGAAAAGTACACCACCTCAGTTCTATACCCAAAGTGATAATAATTCACAAAATGTGTAAATAATATAATACAGAAATAATGTCAATGCACAAACAAAAAACAATAACAAATTGTGTAAGTGCAAAAAGTGTTGAGTGACCACCTTTCATTTTGAAGTCTTGCAGCAAGGAGGTCACCAAGATTGTCCAGATCCTTTGCGTTTGTCCTTACAGGAAAAGTGTCCTCCTTGTCGCTATTCTTCACTACTCCATGCTCAGTGCAGTTTATACAGTATGGAGGAAAACAGTTGTAAAGGGAATTATATGTGGATGCCCTAGGGCAATTCAAATCTGATCATGGTGATACCATATCAATTTTTCTGTAAGAAACCGAAGATGTGCTACAATTTATCAAAAACAATTTCAGCTAACATACAGTGCTCTAGGAATACTTTTCATGTGTGGTCAAATGTTAAAAAGTTGCTAATTACTTTTCATAAATTTAATGGCAATTTCGAGAGCACTTACCTAAGTTTTTAAGCAAAGGTTAAGTAGCCATTTCTGATCAACTAAGCCCTAAAATATATGTAATGCTCTTCTGCTAAAATTATCTCACTTTTCAAGATAAGTACTGTAGCTACTCTTACAAATACCGTACTGCATTAGTATTGTAACGGGTCTTCCCCCACCCACCCGCATATAGAGTGTATGTGAAGGGAAACCTATGTGATTACCAGGTGTGGTGCGTATACCTGCAGGTTCACAAGAGGCCTGAGCCTCCACTTGCTGGGAACCTGGGGTGCCCTCTGGAACTTTTCTTGATTAGCGCCTCCACCTGTGCAGGATTCTAGGAGTATAGAATGTCCCCTACACAGGACCCGCATATAGTAATCACATACACTGGAGTATAGGTATAACTATTTACTATATGCAGCATCAACATAACACAACACACTCACATTAACCATATGTTATCAACTCAATAACTGTACCAAAGTCTCCCGCTTAGGAGCGTATACCCCGTGCCCACCACCGTGTACCCCCACACCGTGTCCACAGTATAACCCATTGTCCCATGGTCAGCGCTGCCACTATGTGTGAGTACTTTGTTGGTGCACTTATAACAATACCTGCCCGGTGTGGCGGCACCTGTCTTTAAAGGATCTTCACAAAGGATCCTGCGAGTTCCTGCACGACTTCCAGTATCCATCCGCGTGGTGATCTGTCAGGGGCGATCCCACCCTGAAGATAGTCCAGCTCTCTTAATGGCATAGGCTTGAGCCCAAGCCTCTTGGCGGGAAGCGCAGCGTCTGCTGTGTCCCTAACTAGCAAACAGCTAATGGTGCAGGGTCCCTAACCTAGGGCCTGTCCCTACAGCACCACAAACTATAGGGTGGCTCAGGACCTATCTGGGGCCTAGGGGGCTGCTGGCCTAATGCAGCGGGTCACAGACCCCTGCACTCACCTCCTTCCCCTAACTCTTCCTGGTCTTGACTGCCAGCGTGGGTTCAGCGCGCGAAATGTATCAATCCCTGTCTGCAGGGAGATACTACCGCCCTATTGGCTCCCTGGCATCACGTGGGTCGCTGCTGGCTCATGGGACTTGTAGTCCCTTTAAAGAGCCTCCCTGGTAGGCTAAGGTTCGCGCGCGTATATAACTGCGCATGCGCAATGTGTCTGCTTGCCGCTGCAACTCCGGCTGTACTGCACATGCGCGAACTCGCACAAGATGGCGGCGCCCTGCTCGGGAGCTGCCGGGGACCTCCGGAGCACCGGAGCGCTCCCTGCTTGGCCCCCACCCTCCAGAAGTGCCGGCGGGTCTGTCGAGTGACCCCCGGCAGCGGAGGTAACAATGGGGGGGTGGTCGTGGGGCAGAGGGGGACAACCTGGCTACATCATTAACATACAATATTGTATTGAAATAATAAAACACCATTAAACATTATAATACTTTGCTCGTGTTTGGTATTTTATTAATCTAATTAATGTCAAATAAATATCTGCTTGAGCTACTACTGAAATTAAGATAAATGAAGGAAATTACTGTGGGTTAGTAAGTCATGTACAAAACATACAGTAGTTGTATTTTTATTTGCCAAAAGCAGACAGCATTCATCGTTAAATACACCTTCTAACCATTGAACACTTCTTCTCAAGACACAAAACAAAACAAAAAAACAGGTTTGTTTCACAAATACTTCTCTCTTTTTCCTTTATGATACCATAAACCTCTTTAAATATTTGCACCCCTTAAATTAAAAAGCATAGAAGCAGATGCCTTATGAATTATGGATATTGCATTGCAGAAGCCAATAGCCACATGTGTATTTTGGAACTGAATAATTCATGACTGATCTGATATGACTGATTCTCCACCCCCCCCCCCCACCCCCACACAGTAAAAGACATTTAGATGTGAGTTAATTCTGCTTTGACCTTTTGAAATATTTTAAACAGACTGCCAAAAAAGTAAAAGCTCTAGCTTCACTAAAAGTATGCCAAATATACAAATCGCAGAATGAGTACATCAAAATTAAATTGTACCTGAACCTAAATTTACTCAAGGTGAAAAAGTAAACACATAACAATAAACAAATACAAATCTGAATAAAGGAAAATATTCACTAAAGGTGCTGTTTCCACGAGTTAGGACGTGCTAAAGCTCAACACCCTTCAGTGAATATAGGCCAAAGAGAGCAAAATCCTGGACCAACTGCTGCGGCACATCTGAGTCTAACACATCGCCGTTTTTTCCCTGGCTTTTTCCTGGAATGCGACGCACTTCACCTGGCGCATGCCGTTTTCATTTTGCGTTCCCAGCCACGGGTCATGTGCGGCTGACGCGCGGTTGATGCGTTTATTGAGAATGGTTCGGATTTAATAGGTTGCAATTCTTTGCGTGTCCGCCAGATGGCAGATATTCATGAATTGTAATGCGCATGCGCTTCAGTAAAGTGTCGACTTGCAGGTGTTTCGTGTAAAAAAGATACCACAGTGTGCTATTGTAACTTGGCCTTGAGACTGAAGGAAGAGGTTGCAAAAATGTATCAATTTAGGCTTTTCATATTAAAGAAAGACAAAGACCAATTTCGGTTACAGTATTCTCCAGAGACCCGCCGCCCGCCATGAGTGTTCAAGTGCAGCCCTCTTTCCAAAAACCTGACAGAAGTTAAACGTATTTGATATGAGCCGCGATTAATGCAACAGAGGATAAGATGGCAACAGTTGTTCAAATTTATCAGTATTTTATTGAAAACTATGACTTTAACAAATTTTCGCCAGCTCCTCATACATGGAAGCGTGCAATAAGGAAAAGGTTATGTAGCGATTCCTGTTTTTATCGTATTGTGCCACAATTTGTTGGAGGGTATTGGTGTGAATCACCGGCTTTTTCCTGTATCTATGATCATGATGACGGCAAAAGGCGAAGGGTCGTGTTAAAACCAACTAAGAAACGACAGTCGCTGCCAAGCAATGCACCGGCACCGGCTTCCAATGACGGTCCCACCGTCAGTGACAACCCTGAGCCTGAGCCGGATTTCGTGTGCAGTTTCGATCAAGCTTGCATGTACCTAAGCAATTTCCAGCCCCATCAGCTGACTACAGGTGGACTAGTCCCGCTGCAAACTATCGACGTGGATGATCAAGAACGCTGGACCGGCAGTGTACTGCAGATACTGAACAATTGGTGGAACGCTAGGCGCATGCGCATTGGAACCTTCTTGAAATGCATATGCGTGTCATTACATCGACGGTAGGCGCGTGCGCATGTGAACAGGAGACGACCCCGAGAAAAATATTGGTGGGACTGGCTGGGAGCGTCTTTAGGGGGCTGACCATTACAGTTAAACTTTTCTTTTGTTTTTTCTCAGAAAAGAAAACGTCTAAAGGAAGGATTTCTATGGCTAATATCGCTTTGTGTAACAATGCCTGCACATTGCTGAATCGGATTTAAAAACCCACGTACCGGAGTCTACAGTTTAGTGGCCGTTGTTATTGATTAGGATAGAATACTGTACCTGAAACAGTATGCTGATGTTTTCCGGCCGTACAGTATACAATACTTTTTTATATACAGTATACTGTGTAATAAACCCGAAAAAATTAAAAATATGCATTTATTCTACATGTATTACAGTGCCAGTACATACAGTACAGTACGGTATGTGTCTTCTATTTTTTTTACTACTCTTATACTGAGCATGCCTACAGTATACAGTGCAGTATGCCTCGACATTCTAGCAACACTGTATTTTGTTACAGTAGCAAAGGAGCCAATGGAACAATGTAAAACAAACAAACATGTTCTTTTATTAGTGGAGTAAGTACAAAAACATTTATTTACAAATACTGTACAATGTAGAAACATTTTAAGTGCACGCAAATTCAAAACATCAACAGGTGTATGGTTTACTGCTACAGTTGTGAAAACATTTATGTCAATTAGTATGGTTTACAGTCACATGTTTTAAAAACAAATTCTTTATTCATAAAATAAACAAAACGCAACATCTCCTTTATTAAAGAATGGCAAGTCAAAACATATACTGTACAGTGGGATGGTGTGCAAAACAGTCTGCACCAGTATAGTCCTTGAGGGCAGCAAACAGGGCGGGTTTTCAGGGTAACCTTTGAAAACCGTGCCTGTTTGCAGCCCTCAGGGACAGGAATTGTGCAGGTCCTGTGTGTGTGGACAGCAAGTTAAAACATTTCTGTATAAATACAAGTAAAAAAACACACAACAACATCTCCTTTATTAAAGTACAGCAGGTCAAAACATGTACAGTACAGTACAGTACAGTGCAATACAGTTCAGCACAACAGTATGGTCTTACAGAAAGTCCTCCACATTGTCCGTCCATGCCCGATTCCTTGCATGGCGCAAAACGCCATTAATGCAGTCTCGAACACCTTTCATTACAGGATCTGCAATTGGATAAAAGCGCCGCATTTAATCCAGAATGTTCTTTCTTAAATTGGCAGGAAGCGCCTTTTTTATGCGATTTCCTTCGTCGTTCACTTTGAAGGCCCAGTCGCAGTATAACGAGTAGGGAACATGTGCTTAAAAAGTAACAAGGCATATTTGTGGGGTGCACAAGCACTCTTCACCCTATACTTCTCCCTGAGCGCCGGTGGCAGACCGCACAGGGTGATGTCGGGCACCGTATCGATGTGAGCGAATATAGGTCTTTTGGGAGCGGGTGTGCTTGAGACGACGGGCGATGGTAGGTTGTCTGGGAGGAAGCTTTCCTCCATTCTAGGTCACCGTGTTGTCTCCTAGCGTGGTCTTGACGGGGTTGTCATGTCCGGCTCAACGGCATACATGTACACTATATCTTCTGGTGGAGGGGGTGCGCTTGGTGATGGAAGGGGGTCAAAGGTCCCATTCATCACATCCATGTCACCCCCTGCTCCAGCGTCGGGGAAAGAGGGGCATTAACACTGAGCAAATAATGTATACCCACTATGTTGGCCTCTATCTTCTCCATCCGTCGATCCATCCGTTTATCCATATGTATCATCCGTTGATCCATATGTAGCATCCATTGATCCACATTTAGCATGGTCTCCAGAAGCAAATTTATCTTTGCTAGCACAATAGAGTTCCCGGGTAAATCCACAGTTATCCCATTCAGCATCCGGTCTAACGAGCGGCTTCTTGTGCATGGCATCTGGAAATCTGGGTGGATGGGTGCAACGGAGGATGAGATGGGGGTTTCTATGGAGAGAAGCGGCAGCGACGTCGAAGAAGGGTGGAGGAGGTGACCTGTGGATATACGGTAGAGGAGAAGTGGCAGCGTCGTTGAAGAGGGATGGAGAAAGTGATCTTTGGATTTCCGGGCGAGAAGCAGAGTCGTCTAAGAGCAAAGGAGAAAGTGACCCGTGGATTTCAGAGGCAGCGTCGTCGGAGAGAACTGGAGAGGATAGCCTGTGGGTTTATGAGAGGGCGGTGGCGGCAGCGTCGAGGAGGAGGGGTGGAGAAGACGGGCTGAAGATTTCCGGGACAGCGGCGGCAGAGTCGTCGAAGCGTATGTGAGGAAGTGGTCTGCGTATTCAATGGGTTGGCTGCCAATCGTTTTGCGTCGAGAGTTTATCACCGTATATCTATATGACATAATAAGGCTGACGTCTATGTAAACCCTTTGCTTTTGGGGTCAGCAGAAGGTTTTCTTTATTGGCCTTTGCCTGTCGCTTTTGCCTTGGCGTGGAAACGGCAACCGCCTTTCGCTTTTTCTGCTTGACAGGGACGGCATAGGCGAGTGGGTTCCTGCGTCCGTAGAATTGGGGTTGATCCATGGAAGCAGATTGCATTCAGTAATGCAGTATCTGGACAAGGGCAAGTTCAGATAAAGATCATCGAGTGGAGGGCTATGCAAAGTGTATAACCTTAGATGCATGGCAGCGAGGTACAGGTGTTGAAAGTGGGCGTACTCTAATGTGAGTCATTACCATATAAAAACACCATCCATTTTGTGGATTCACTGCACATTGAATACACATCAACTAAACATGGAATATACATTCTTGTGTTTGTATTTCTTTCTACTCGCAGCAATGGTTGTTAAAAAGATTTCCAAGGATCTCAGCATGCGAATTAAGGAGATGTACACGAGCGGACACCGAATTGCTGCTATCCAACGCTGGTTAGCTACTTCTGGCCTCATTGTGCCAGCAACCACCGTGAGCTATCATGCACACGGAAAAAACAGAGACCGCAAAAGGGCACCAAGGGTAACTAACGCGTAAGTATATTTATACAACTTTAAAAAAATTGTCATTTTAATTTAAATCGAATATTTTTGTTATTTTTGTTGATTTATATTACAACAGTATATATATTTTGTATATTTTTATTACAACAGTATATATTTTTTATATTTATATTATAACAGTATATATATATTTTATATTTATATTACAACAGTATATATATATTGTATATTTATATTTATATCAGTACAGTATATATATTTTGTATATTTATATCAGTACAGTATATATATTTTGTATATTTATATTTATATCAGTACAGTATATATATTTTGTATATTTATATTTATATTACAACAGTATATAATTTTTTATATTTATATGACAACAATTTATATATATTTTGTTATAGTATTAGTTAATCAGTACAGTATATATATTTTGTATATTTATATTTATATTACAACAGTGTATATATTTTGTATATTTATATTACAACATTATATATATTTTGTATATTTATATTTATATTACAACAGTATTTATATTTTTTATATTTATATAACAGTATATATTTTTTTACATTTAGATTATAGTACAACAGTATATATAATTTTTATATTGCTGCATATTAACAAAACAATATATTTTCTTTACATTGTAGGGAGACAACTCTTCTGTGGACAAAATAAGTGAGGAGAATGATGAGAGGAGTGCATTAAGGGTCAAATACACTCTGCAGGAAAATCACAATCTCGCTGTATCCGAGACCAGCATAAAGAAGATGAGATGCAGCATTGGATGGAAATATGGACGTGTGAGGTTGAGGTTAGTACTGGACAGTACAGGAGGTAGAAGTGTTTTTTAGGAAACTGTACCGCTAAAATTATTTATTCCTTGTCATTAGAGAGCGTACCCCATGATACGGGACGCAAACAAAATCAAAAGAGTGGTCCAGGCCAAGGCATGGATCGACAGTGGGAAAACTTTCCAGGATTGCATCTTCACTGATGAGTCTACTGTGTCGCTGGAGAGATTTGCAAGCTTTGCATTCCACAAAAAAGGCCGCATATCTTTGAAGCCGCGGCCAAAACACCCTGTGAAGCTGCATGTGTGGGGTGCCATCTCTAGGCGTGGACCAGGATGCATTGTCATCTTTAAAGGTAAAATATATCAAATATAATGTAGCCTTATGCACTGTACTGTACTAGTGTAGCCTTACTGTATGCACTGTACTGTACTATTGTGCAGTTTTTTGAGCACTTTTCTTTTCTTGTTATAGGAATCATGAATAAAGCTTTCTTCCAAGACAAAATTGTCCCTGAGATAGTGCAATACATCACACGTGAGTTCCCGGATGGTCACCGTTTCTACCAGGACAACGATCCAAAGCACACCGCGTCAACAGCGCATATCCTTGAGCGCGGTATCAACTGGGTGAAGACGCCAGCGGAGTAAGTGCGGTAACCGGGTCTCATTTTTTTACCACTGTTTTTACTGTGTACTGTATCTCTTAAACTAATTGTCCTTTTTTTCCAATGACAGATCGCCAGACTTCAATCCGATCGAAATGGTCTGGCATCAGCTGAAGGACCATATCCGGAAAGTGGTGAAACCCTCCAAAAAGGACGGGTTGGCGAAAGGCATAATGAGTTTTTGGAACGATGTACTCACCGTGGAACGCTGCAATAAATATATAGACCATATTGCGTCTGTGTTGCCCATTGTGATCACGCATAATGGGCAAGCATCAGGAAAGTAGTACTGTACTGTAGTATTTTAAGTACAGTTTGATACAGGTAAGTATGGCACAGATTTTTTCTTTCCTAATTGTCAGAGTATACAGTAGTTACAGTTTTTACTTTACAGAGATAACAGCACCAGCCATCTGGTTAAATAGTATTTAACAGTAGTCAGAATATACAGTAATTCCAGTATAGACTAGTTTGACAGTACTACAGTAACTGCCTACTGACTGCTCATTTTTTTTTCTTTCCAGAGAAAGCAACACCAGCCATCTACAGTAGTACTACACATCACACAATGCCATAATACAGTACGCACATAACTGCACTAATTTTTTGTTTTCTTATCGTTTCAGGAAAAAAGGGTGGCCTGGGGGGAGGTGGGGTGTTGTGTCTAGTCTAATCTGTTTGTACGGTCAAATGTACAGTATATAAATAGCAGTAATGTTGTACACAAAACCCCTCCTCTCTCAAGGAACTACTGTACTGAACACAGAATGAGGAACAAGATAAAGACAGAAAAAATAATATTACTATATATATATACAGTGGTTGACAAATCACCAAAAAATCTACTCGCCACACAAAAAAAATCTACTCGCCACCTAGTACCAAACGTGTGCTGCTTGGGCCAATATTTACTCGCCCGGGGGTTAAATCCACTCGCCCGGGGCGAGCAAATGTATAGGTTTGTCGAACACTGTATATATATATATACATTACAGTATACATTATTAAATAATATTCTTATAAATGTGCATTATTTATGTTTATCCATGTTTTACAAATGTTTTCTAAATGTTTATCCAATTTCAATCTGCCAGAAGAACTTAATAAAAACTGCATTATGTATTATTCATGATTATTTTTATATTTGTATTTTTTGGTTCCTGATAAAAAAAAAATATTTATTTACATTCCTGCTAATCATAATCATTGACAACACCCCCCCCACACACACACACACACACACCTACAGAACACCTATGAATAAGAATGAATGACAAAACAACATTAATCAGTTAATGGTTTTTTTACTCTCAATTCTCACAATGCTGTGTAAATCAGATTTACATTTCAAATTCGAGAAGGGATTTTCCAAAGCGTTACCGTAAACAAAGCCTCAAAGGGTTGGGGGGGGGGGGGTTGGTGACTCATGCGCAGTAAGCAGCTAGCTCCCATCTCAAAGAGGCTTAGAGTACACGCAGGTGCAGTGAGGGCGATTGACGCTGGCCAGGGACGGATGATTAAAAACACAATGACTAACTTCAGAAAATGAATGACTTGTGGAGGAGGGGGGCGGCGGGGGGGGGGGTTGGGTGACTCATGTGCAGTAAGCAGCCAGCTCCCATCTCAAAGAGGCTTAGAGTACACGCAGGTGCAGTGAGGCGATTGACGCTCGGCCACGGACGGATTAAAAAAACAATGACTAACTTCAGAAAATGAATGACTCTGTGAAGGTGTCTGTCGAAAAGAGTTTGTGTGTGCGTGGGGGAGGGATAAAGGATTAGTTGTGCAGCAGTTCAAAGAAATTACATACTGTAGAGTAGAGTACAGTAATTTCAAAAGGCAGTTCATCATAATAATTTGATCAATAAACCCCCAAATACAACCCCCAAATACAGTACATAAAAAGCAAGTCACTTTATCTCCCTGTGCGTCAGGCACCAAAAACATAGATTGTGAGCTCCACGGGACAAGGACCTGTGCCTGCAAAATTTCTCTGGAAAGCGCTACGTACTGTATACTGTAACTAACAGCGCTATACAAAAACATGCTATTATTATTATAATAATATCAAGGTGATGCTCTGTGCAAATAAAATTCGAGAAGGGATTTTCCAAAACATTGCCGTAAACAAAGCCTCAAAGCTCCGGTCTCAAAGAGAATTACACGCAGGCGCAGTGAGGCTTTGTACTGTAGCTCGGCTATGGACGGATTAAGAACACAATGGCAAGATTCAGAAAATTAATGACTCTGTGGAGGGGGGGGGGGTTGGGTGACTCATGCACAGTAAGGAGCTAAGCTGCTAAATAGCTCCCATCTGAAAAAGCATCACACGCAGGCGGAGTGAGGCTTTGAAGCTTGGCTATGGACGGATTAAGAACACAATGGCAAGATTCAAAAAATTAAAGACAGCCGCATGAAGTTCAAAGCTAAAGACATACTTTAATTTCAAAAGGCAGTTCATCATAAAAAGCACACAAATCAACCATGTGCAGTCAAACGCACAGGGTCGCAGACAAAAGCTACAGCACAGATTGAATATCGTAATACAGTAAGATGGTTTTTGCAGGCTTGTGGAGAAAATAAAAATAAAAAAATTACAATAATAAAAAAAAATTCACTCACTCAAGCAAGCAGTGGTGGGCGAAGTTACAGGCGCATGCGCAGTAAATTCCTGCTGTCAAGCAGGAATGTGATTGAAACCAGACACACGTTCAAAGGAATGGTGTGGGAGAGATGTACTGCATTGCACAGAAGATAAGAAGTTGCAATACACTGCAGTGCAGTTAATTATCCTGAGCAAGGGGAGAGCGCTGTATATGCCGAAATATGACACTGTTACAGTACAGTACACGCCTATGCGTTTCAACAATTTTCAAATGAGACATACAGTGGCGGCAGAGACGCAGCTTTCTTTTTGTTTTTTTCGGCGTGCCGTGCGTCAGCCGGGCACCGGTCACGTGCGCCAGGCATCCTGAGGTCGCCAGACATCCCCGAAGACACCAGGCATCCCGAAGACGCCAGGCATCCCCGAAGGAGGCTGCAGGTAAGGGGGTATTTTATTTTTGGGAGCGTGGAGCGGGCCGGAACAGCCAGGGGGTCGCGAGGGGAAGGGAAGGGGGAGGGGAAGATGTGGCTAGGATGGGCTGGCGCACGGCCACGTTCAGCGCCAGCCCGATAAGACCTGCGGGACAAGATGGGCAAAAGTTAGAATAGGATGTGCCGCAACAGTACTGTACTGTACTGCAAAACAGCACTGCAAATGCATGTATACTTTAAATATGCAAATTTACAATTACTGCGCGCGCACACACACAGACTGTGTACAGTACTGACCTAGGTTGAACCGCGAAGGTATTAGATTTCCAAGACAACAGCTCGCAAACGCCCCCCTGAGTTTTTACATGGCATTGCAGTATTGCAGACACCGAGAATAAAATGCTAATATCACGAGCGCGAAAATAACGCAGTTCACTCCGGGCGAAAACGACAAAAAAACGCACATAACCGGGATAATCTGAGAATTGCGGATCTAGCCGTCTTAGACTCAGATCGACGCCACTGTATAGGGGAATGAGTGAAATGACCGATGCATGAGAACTAGTTTTTATTTAGTGAAGGGTTATAGGCTGAAGAAGTTAGAAAGAGGAAGAGGATATGAATGAGCTTGTTAGTATTGTATTTAAAGGATATGCCAAAGAAGGTTTATCCTCTTGCAGCCTGAATGAATAAGGATGGCTCCTAAGAGGCAAACCAGGCTTATGGAAGCAGGGCCAATTGTTTTCCTTAGGTTGGAGAGGGGGGTAGTTTCATAGGTGCATAAGAGTAACCAGCAGTGCTAGAAATGTCCCAACTGCTGTAAGAGTAGCAGCACAAGCTGTGGTGCTTGGGACTGACTGCAAGGTCTGTTATACCGGGAACCAAAACAAGGCCCTGAGCCTTTCAGCATTGTGGGGGAAATTCAAGGCATCGCCTCAGGTGGGAGGAATGGATAACTGCCTAGTCAACCGCAGCAATTGCTCCCAGAGGCACCCTGAGAGCATTGGGTGCCATGATGAAGAGCCTGCATTCAAGCCATTTAGATATTGTGCTGACCATGCGATTAGGGAGGCAAGTGTGAGTTATGGGTGCCCAGTTTGGGGGGCTGTGGTGAGTATAGATAGAAACGGTCCAGGTTACACAGTAAATGATAGAGCCTCTCAGAGAGGACTCAGTGTTGCATGGGGGAATAGGGAATAAGGATGCTGGGGTCTTATCTCCACAGCCGGGGCATCAGGAGATGGTCACATGCCATGAACCAGTTCATAGCAGGGTCAGTGTAGTCATTGAGGGCAACAGGAATCATCAGGAGTCATGGATGGTGGATAACATAGCCGGACAGCAGCAAGGGCCAGGTAGGAAGGTTAGGGATTTGGGACAGCAGCACAGTGGGATTCAGTATGGGAGTGGTCAGAGTATGGGTCTTCTAGGAGCTTTTGGGGTTTGACACAAGTTTTGCTGGCATAAATCCTTCAAAAGTACTAGAATGGTCAGATATTATTTCTATGCTTGAGGAAGTGGAACAGCAGCCTTGCATATTTGGTGAGGACAATGAGGGGAGTGGCGCTGTAGCACAATGATTTGGAAGGTGGTTAAAATAGCTTTTATCTTGAGGATTATATACGTCTTTCAGATCGCATCTGATATCTTCAGGTTGAGGGCTGCAGGGTGGATTGGATCTAGCTCAATGTGTGATGGAGGCTACAAGGCAAGTTTTAGGGGTCAAATGGCTTCTGTGATGGCAGGAGTGGACTTGCCAGACAGTCCAAAGTGGTAATTAAGGCTAGATGTTAATGGGGGTGTATTGGGTGAGTCGGTCTCAGATCAGGGGCAGTGGTCATGAGGGTGTTACCATACTGTACATGGAAGCTAATTTTGGACTCACTGGGCCCAGTGAGGGGGTGAGCAAAAACGGTTACAATTCATAAGTAATTTTGGGGCTGTTATCTTACCATCTCCAGGTTATAAACTTGGGGTAAAGGGAAAGAATGGAGAATCAACCGCATCAGCCTAATAGTATGAAGATATTAGCTATATAATGAGGTGCAAATAGGGATAATAGTAACATAGAAAACACAAGAGAAATCTCCCTACTGAATGCACTCACTGTATGAAATATGTAAAGATGTAGTTCATAAAACACTTTTAATAGTAATTATAAAATGTTGTAAAGAGGGACTTGGTATACATGTCCATAACCAATCCCTTAAACCACTTCCTTATAAGCTACTAACAATATATACAGTGCTCAATCTGACATTAGCTCATTTAATATCACTTGGGGACCCTGTTATATCAAAACAGGGCTACTGTCAAAGCTGCTTAGTCTCGTGTAACAGTAGGCAGCTAAATTAACTAAATTTCTATAGCAATAGTATAGAGTAGATAATATTTACGAAAACACGGGGTAGGAGAGACAAGTACCCCTATCTCTGTGCACAGAATTACTACAGAGTGAGTGAGCTTACTAATTGGCAGTATATATTAAATGGCTATGTATAAATACACAGAAAACTATTAGTTTAAAACATGTACAGTGTATATGTGCGGGGCACATACTGTATAAAATGACGTGACCACAACTCAACCATATGATGTTATCTACCCTACTGAGCATATATACACAAATTGGGTAGGGGTAGACAATCTTTCCCTATATTCACGGTAAACTAAGAGATTTGGTGGTAGTTTTCCAGCGATCATAATGGATAGCCACTGTTTATTTGTGAACCTAGATATTAGGACATAAGTATCAGGTGGTACTCTATTTACAGGCACACCTAAACAAACCTTTATGTCCACAGGAGCAGTTCACTGACTGCATCCAATTAAAGCCTCAACCATCTATATAGTTTAACATGATGTTAATAAAACGACTGAATGATATAATTAAAAGTTGTTAAAGTCATCTTTAAACCATTCAAACTGTTTTTTAATTACTATTGAAAAGGTTTTATTAACTACATCTTTACATACAGTATTCATACAGTGAGTGCATTCAGTAGAGAAATGTCTATTGTGTTTTCTATGTTACTATTGTCTCTATTTGCACCTCAGTATATATCTAATATCTTCATACTATTAGGCTGATGCGGGTGATTCTCCATTCTTTCCCTGTACCCCAAGTTTAGATCCTTATAGTGGACTCTGTCCATTCTATTCCTCAGCTCGCCACAACCTTTTTTTATTATTAGGAAATTTTACTTACTATGGCTGGTTTTCTGTCCACACAACAAGATTTTTCAAATTGGCTAAGTGAAGCTGCTAATGTGTTCTCTCCAGATGGCGACCCACTAGATGAGACAGTAAATAATATCAATGCATACTTCTCTGACCTACATAAAATATACAAACAGAAGGCTAGGCTTTGGTGGGAGGTGGCAAGCCTAGAGAATTATTTGAAATCTAATTTAATCCCACAAGGTTTAAAGCTTAATCTGTCACCATCCTACCAATATACAGACTCAGACTTTCTAGTGAAATGGGATAGAGTTCTAAGCCACTGTTCTGCTTCTCTGATGAGGTTGTTGGTAGAGTTCGAGAATGATAAAGCTAAATTGAAAAAATTTAGAACTCACTACATAACTCAAGTAAGCAGACAAATGGAGAGCAAACACTGAATTTACCAACTGTGAGAATAAACTTAAGGAGGGAATAGATACATTCATGAAAGAATTTAAAGAATGCAAACAGTGCAAATTCCTTAGAGACAGAAAAGATTACAAAGAAAGCAAAGTATATAGGCATAGCCAAGTACCCAAGGAGACTAGGCCTAACCACCAGGAATCATCAACTGATTTGGACACATCCAATGACGAAAGTGAAATATCTGACAGAAGGAATTTTGGAAGAGTAGAAACAGAGACCAGTTTTTTTAGACTAGGCCCCCGCTACCCATCCTTCCCTGAAACGGGAAGACTAGAAGGGGAAAGGTGGGCTGGTCTAAGAGACAGAGACACTTGGGCATACAGGGGGAGACCGAGACGCAATTCGCGATGACGCAGACAGTAACCAACATGGTCGAGAGTAATCATATACTGTAGTAAATCTTTCCAGTTTGGTTCTAAGTAATGAATAGGCTATGGTACTTAAAAAGACCTCTCTTTTTCACCGTCGGAAGATTTTAAATGATTTGATTGGATTAAACATGTACATTTATTCGGGAGGAATCTCCTGCTACAGAAGTTCTTTAAACGGAGGTAATCCCATCAACTCAGAGCCGATGGTCTGGAACATTTCGATGAACTAGACCTTGATAACATCAGGGATCTGACAGCTCTACAGGTGGAGAGCTCAAGAAATGCGGGAGAGGTACCGTTCTCTCGGATGAAACCTAAATCTAAATTGACATGAGCTCTTGAAACTAGTTCCACATTTATGAAATTGGTCACAAAAGTCCTAGAAAAATTATAACCATGAACTACTCTAAGTAATCTAAGTGAAGCAGATTGAACGGTTCTTAAAGAGCTTCATTCCAACCAAACAATAACAATAAAACCCTCTGATAAAAGAGGAAATATTGTAATACGTGACACTACCGACTATGTGAAAGAAAACAAAAGGTTGCTATCTGATAGGAATTGCTATTCAGTTTTCAAAACTGACTCCACAATTCAATATACAAAAGACATAACTTATATTAGACCAAGGTATCTCTACTGAGGTAGTCTCCAAAAAGGAGTTTGATGCACTCCTAAATAGAACACCAAAAGTGGCGACTTTCTACTCGCTACCCAAGATTCATAAGGGTATAAGCCCTCCACCGGGATGCCTGATTGTTTCTGGGATTGCCAATCTCACGGAGCAGTCGAGAATTTATGTGGACCAGGTTTTACAACCATTTGTCACTTCACTGCCGTCGTATCTTCATGATATTAAAGACGTGTTAAACAGACTCAATGACATCACTATCAGCCTGGATGTGGAATACATTTATACATCGATAATAAACAGTAATGGGATCAAGGTGGGGGAATATTTTCTACAGACAAGGAGTTTTGATTGTGTAAATCACATCCTATTAGTTGTGGATTTACTCTGTTTATACTCACAACTACTTTATCTTTCACGATAAACTATACCATCAGGTGAGAGGGACTGCAATGGGGACCACCTACACCCCCATCTACACTAATCTATATATTGGCTGGTGGGAGGCAGAGGTGGTCTTCCAGGACTTGCATCTTCTATATACCTTGCACATCCTCCTTTGAGCGACGTATATAGATGATATCCTGATCCTATGGAGAGGCACAGGAAGTTATTTGAGGAGTTCATTGATCTCCTAAACATTAATACATTGAATCTAAGACTAATGTCAGAGATCAGTGAAACCATAATAATGTTCCTGGATCTGACAATCAAACGATCACCATCTGGCAAAATAGAAACCACCTTACACCGCAATGATACAGCTACAAACAGCTGTTAAAGAGCCGATAGTCATCATCCCCGTCATCAGGTGATGGGCATACCAGTCGGGCAATTCCTCCATATTGGGAGTAATTGTTCGTCCAATCTGGAATTTGATAAAGAAGCAATTTTGTTAAAACATAGGTTCAGGGAAAGAGGGTACAGTAATCGAGCAATTAAGAGAGCGTATAACAGAGCAAGAGCTATAGATTGTAAAGATCTGCTAGCAGACAAGACAGAGAAGCGAGAGACACACTGTACAATTTATAGGAACGTATAACAATCAGTGGACACAAATATCTAATATCATGAACAGGCACTGGCACATTCTTTTGGAGGACGAGGACTTCCGCAAAGTTCTCAACACAGAGGCTATATTAGTCAGCAGAAGAGCCACTAATATCAAGGACTTACTAGTCTATAGTCATTTCCAATTACCAACAAAGGACACATGGCTGGCTAATCGATCTGTTGGGAAATTTAAATGTACAGTAATAACTGTAAGGCCTGCCTGTCATCAATTCCAAGCATTCTATAATGCCAATTCCAAGTATTCTATAACTGGGACGATAGTTCATAGTTATAAATCAAACACTTCATAAATTGTAAAACGATGGGAGTTGTCTACCAAGTCATCTGCGTGTGTAGAAAAAAAATACGTGGGTAAAACCACTCGTCAATTTCGTCACAGAATATTAGAACATCTAGGCGATATTAGGAATCATCGGGACACTCCGCTGGCAAATCATGCGCACCATATGCATCAGGGCGATATTTCAGGTCTAAAATTCTTAGGAATTGAATCAGTCCCCAATAACAATCGGGGGGAGGTGACCGGGGGGGTTACTGGGATACCAAAATATTACAAAGAGAATCACATTGGATTTACAACGTGGGGACAGGGCCTCAATGAGGAGTTTGTGTTCTCTCCCTTTATTTAAATGCTGCAATGTCTGCCATAGCTATTGTGAGTTTCTCTGAGCAATGCACTGTATCTCTATATGCTAGGTACTCTGGGCTATGTTTCCTCAGTTGCTCTTAGCCTAACCAAGTACTCCCTGTACTGACTATATTGATATTAAGAATCTTTTTGCCTCTTTAAGTCTTGGCATATTGCCTTTAATAATACATATTAATGGACTTCTGTTTCTTCACATTTTAGCCAAACTAATATATTCTGGTCTCTATTGTGCGTGCTATATTTGGCAAGATTGTGCTCAATTTTGACATTGCTAAATAGCGATCTGTTTTTATTACCTTTTTTCCCCCTTTTAAGTACCTGTATGTGAGTGTGACTGCAAACGAGCATATAATCAGCATGGGTTTATTTTAATTACCATGACTACCACCTCCTTAAAAATACTCTACACAGACTTATCAGACTTACCTTTGAGAAAGCGCTAACAAGCGTGAAACGTGCGTCATGTGGTTTCGAAGGAGTGACATCACCATGCAGAACTACCTGCGGGAGACTGTTTGTTAAACACAGCGATCGAGCGAATACATGCTGGAAATATCTACAGATGACTATAGCTGCATTTGTATGGTCATAAACTTTGGTAAAAGTACAGTAGTTCCGTTACTAACAGCCGTCCTTCAAGGCTACTTATGAAGACTTCAAAATAAGAAATTGTAAACTCTGCAAAAAACGCTAAATGTGATTGATAAATGTACAGACGAGCCAGCATATTAAAAAATTGTCTGCCTTGACCTCGGAACTATGACCTGACCATTCTGGCCTCTCCCCTGCTTTGACTCTGGGACAAGACTAAATCACTCTTGTCTGCTGCCTGCCTCAAGCAGGAAATACCCAGGCATTTCTAGGACTCTGATCGTAGGGCAAGGTCGTCGTATAACTCCCTATCACTGCCTGGCAGGTTCATATCCCAGCTTGAAGATATCAACGTAACATGTATGTAGTGTGGGATGTGACTCATTTAAATATACTTTGCATATACATTAACATATCTCCCAGCATATTTCCCAGGGTACCTCAGGTGTGCTCCTTTTTCAGAACAGGTATCTCTCCCTAATTTATTTAGAGGGAGGTTTGAGGGGATATATACCTAAAGACACCAGTAAATTGAACTCCTCCTTGAATTCCTGCTCTCCACTTGAGAGTAATTTGCAGCTCAAAGAAACTGACCAATCCACTTTGAAAAATCACCCATGTCTAGTCAGCAACTTGGAAATAACATTCAGCTTTTACAGACCATATTTAGGACATTGGAAATAAACTTGTAATGTCTTAATGGATGAAAAAAATAAAAACACTGAAGGGATGTACAGTACAAAGGCAAATTGCATCTCTGTGTCAATGTATCAAGGTCTACTCCAAGTTTTGAAGCAAGTGCATCAGTTTGCAATTTGGGGAGTGCTGAGAGGAGGAGTTTAATGACACACATATCTACTATATATTTTCGAAAGCACTGTATGTCTGCGTCCCAAGGGCCAATCGCATAGCACCTTTGGCCTGTCACTCCGGCTCAGGCCATGCCCGCCCCCGCACTCCTCTCATTGGCCTGCGTCCAACACCAATGCCACACTGTCCCACCCCTAATAGAAGCTGTGTTTCCCCCTTGTTTGGATGGTTTCCTAATGTTAAGGAAAAGGCACAATAAAGCCTCGTTATAATTTCACAATAATCAGTCTCTCTTGCATACCTCTGTGAACGTCCGTCTACAGGCATAATTATGTTTACTTCCCTTCCATCCATTGCCCGTTTGATGCAAGATAAGATCTTGTTTGCCTTTGCAGCTACTGCATGACATTGGGCATTATTGCTAAGCCTGCTGTCTACAAGCACTCCTAAATCCTTCTCCATCAAGGATTCCCCCAATATATCTCCATTTAATTTGTAAGTCGCCTTTTTATTCTTGCATCCCAAATGCATAACCTTACATTTATCTGTATTTAACCTCATTTGCCATTTACCTGCCCACGTTTCCAGTCTCTCCAAGTCCTTCTGAAGAGAAATTACATCCTGCTCTGATTCTATTACCTTACACAATTTAGTGTCATCAGCAAAGATGGAGACTTTGCTCTCGATCCAAACCTCAAGGTCATTAATAAACAAGTTAAAAAGCAGGGGTCCCAGTACCGATCCTTGAGGTACTCCACTCACGGCTTTAGCCCAACCTGAAAAAGTTCCATTTATGACAACCCTCTGTTGTCTGTCCTTTAACCAGTTTTCAATCCAGGTACATATATTATTACTGAGTCCAATTTTCTTTATTTTGTACACCAACCTCTTGTGTGAAACCATATCAAAAGCCTTTGCAAAATCTAAGTAGACCACATCAACTGCATTGCCCTGGTCTAAATTCCTACTTACCTCCTCAAAGAAACAAATAAGGTTAGTTTGGCAAGATCTATCCTTCATAAATCCATGCTGACTATTACTAATAATTTTGTTTTCCATTAGGTATTCCTGAATATTATCCCGTATTAAACCTTCAAGTAGTTTCCCTACTATTGAAGTCAGGCTTACAGGTCTGTAATTCCCCGGGTGTGATCTAGCTCCCTTTTTAAATATAGGCACCACATCTGCTTTATGCCAATTTTGTGGTACTGAGCCTGTGGAAATGGAGTCCTTGAATATTAAATATAATGGTTTTGCTATTACTGAGCTTAACTCCTAGAGAACTCTTGGATGTATGCCATTGGGGCCAGGTGCCTTATTTACATAAATTTTTTCAAGTCGCTTATGAACTTCTTCCTCAGTTAACCAATTGGTCATTAATATGGAGGTTGTGGCTTCCTCCTGTGGCGCTACTATTGAACTTGATTCTTCCCTGGTAAACACAGAGGCAAAGAATTTGTTTAATACCTCTGCTTTTTCCTTATCTCCAATAATCTGCCTACCCATCTCACACTGAAAGGGTCCTATATTTTCTTTTCTCATTTTTTTGTTATTAAGGTACTTAAAGAACTTTTTAGGGTTGATCTTACTTTGTATTGCAATCCTTTTTTCATTATCCATTTTTGCAAATTTAATTGCCCTTTTGCAATTTTTGTTACATCTACTATATATTTCAGAAAGCACTGTATGTCTGCGTCCCAAGGGCCAATCGCATAGGACCTTGGGCCTGTCACACCGGCTCAGGCCATGCCCGCCCCCGCACACCTCTCATTGGCCTGCGTCCAACACCAATGTTACACTGTCCCACCCCTCACTGACTCTCATTGGCCTGCGTCCAATGCCCGCCCCCGCACACCTCTCATTGGCCTGCGTCCAACACCAATGCCACACTGTCCCACCCCTCACTGAGCTAATACTTCCACACTGTCCCACCCCTCACTGAGCTTTGCATTTGCAGTCACCTAATCCTCTAATCCTCAACCTTCACTGCTCTGGGGCCACGCTTCACAGCTATCAAAACCCTCACCGTCTGCTACCACAGACTGCCCAATCAGGTACAGAATCAGCTACACACAACACCTACACACAACGCACGATAACACCAAACACTGCACACACACATTCACACAACACCAAACACTGCAGACTGCCTCTTCAAAACACCACCCTCGCCCACCCCCAACTCCCCCCCCCCACCGGTCCACGCCACAGATCTCCCTCTGCAACCGCACACCCTCTACAGGCCGCGGCCTACAGTCAAACACCATCAGCACTGATCGCCCTCCCGCTACCTCACACACTGTACGCCGCGGACCGACCAGCACGCCACAGATCTCCCTCCCGCTACCGCGCCCCTCCCATCTCCCGCTAAACAACATCGCCACCGGCTACCTACTCACTTCGGCAGCGGCCCGCACGGAGCTCTTCCGAACGCCAACACATGACAAACATCTCCCTCCCGCTACCGCACACCCTCTACGGGCCGCGGACCGGGACACACGCCACAGATCTCCCTCCGCAACCGCAGACCCTCTACAGGCCGCGGCACCGATCGCCCTCCCGCTACCTCACACACTGTACGGCCCGCGGACTGCCCACCACGCCACACATCTCCCTCCCGTTACCGCACACCCTCTACGACCCGCGGACTGGGACGCATGCCACAGATCTCCCTCCGCAACCGCAGACCCTCTACAGGCCGCGGCCTACGTGTGGGGGGGGGACAGTGTGTGTGTG
>WSYH01000216.1:162845-210676 GCA_036426205.1 Ascaphus truei | reverse complement strand
TTGGCCTGCGTCCAACACCAATGCCACACTGTCCCACCCCTCACTGAGCTAATACTTCCACACTGTCCCACCCCTCACTGAGCTACCACTGCTACACTCTGCTTTGGGATGGCCACGCTTCACAGCTCTCAAACCACAAAACACTCACCGTCTGCTAACACAGAACTGCGGAATCAGGTACAGAATCCCCCCCCGGTCCACGCCACACATCTCCCGCCGATCACAGACATTCACACAACACCAAACACTGCACACTGCCTCTTCAATGACCCCCCCCCCGGTCCACTCCAGAGATCTCCCGCCAAACACCTTCGGCACCAGCCTGCAGGGTTCTCCTCCGGAGGACACCGCACGCCACACATCTCCCTCCCGCTACCGCAGACCCTTACATGCCACAGATCTCCCGCCAAACACGATTGGCACTGGCCCGCAGGGTCCTCCTCCGGAGGACACCGCACATCTCCCTCCCGCTTCCGCAGACCCTCTACGGGCCGCGGCCTACCAGCCCACACGCTCCTCCTCCTGAGGACACCGCACGCCACACATCCCCCTCCCGCTAACGCAGACACTCTACGGGCTGCGGCTCGGCCCGCACGGAGCTCCTCCAAAGCCCACCGCACGCAACAGATCTCCCGCCAAACACCATCGGCACCGGCCCACACGCGCGGGCGTCGGGGGGGGAGCGCAAGTCACGGGGGACCAAGCGGGCGCCGGGGGAGCGCGAGTCACGGGGAGGGACAGTGTGTGTGTGGGGGGGGGGGGGGGGGGACAGTTTGTGGGGGAGGGGAGACAGTGTGTGTGTGGGGGGGGGGACAGTGTGTGTGTGGGGGGGCAGTGTGACTCCCGGGCAACGCCGGGTCTCTCAGCTAGTTATAGTTATAATATATCAAGCTCTGTTCTTCAATGCATCACTTTTTTATCTTATATTTGTGTATATGGCTAATCCACTGGCATCTATTATAGTATTATTGCTAGCTAAATATAAAAGCCATGAGTAGCACAGTGCAACCCCAACATCACTGCATAATTTTACTGCTACCTTAATTGGATTGCACATACGCCTATAATATATATATATAATTGATGTTGAGCTAAATTGATCACATGCTATATTGTTGCCAATAAGTGCTGAGTCTGTTGTCCATTAATCAACGGAATCACCTAAAGGGAATTCAATGAGACATATCTCAGCAATGGTACAAAATACTACGACAACAAATATCTTATCAACTATTCACTAGTAATAAGTCCCATTCATCAATTATCTTTACAATACTGTATGAATTTATGCCTTCCACATTATAGGCATATGTGCTATTCAACAAAGGTAGAAGTACAATTATGCAGTGATGTTAGAGCTGTGCTACTCATGGCTTTTATATTTAGCTAGTAATAACAGACGCCAGTGGGTTAGACTTATGCATGGTACGATGCAGTGATTGTGTGTGATGGTAAGGGGTAACCAGGCTCTCAAATAAAGGTTTAAGTCTGTTTGGTTACCTTTGATCCAAGTGTTTGGTTTCAAGAAGAATCAGCACTTGAACCCAGTAACTGTTTGTGCATAAACTGTAATGTGCGGCAATAAAGAATTTTTATGTTTTTGCCATCTAGGGATAATTATAAAGGAAAAAAAAACCCCGGGCGCTACCCCACAGTTTGGTGAATAAGAAAGACTTGCTTATTCTTTATAAAACAACACAACCTTATGAGTCCTAAAATGTTCTCATCTGTTTTTCGGTCTCCGTCTATGACTCTAACCCCATGAAGGATCTATCCTGGATCCTTAGGAAATATAGAAACAAAGAAGAAAAGCGGGAGCACAGATGGAGATACACTGAATGACAGTTTAACAACTCTGGGATATAGATCCCCAAGGTAGTGGATGGGCTGCTGTTGAGTGTATAATATAAAAAAATACTTACACGGCCTTGTGTAAGTGTTATCTCATCAAGGTTTCTTTTCTTTATCTTCTTTCTGTGAAGAGAGTAAAGAAAAGAAACCTTGATGAGATAACACTTACACAAGGCCGTGTAAGTATTTTTTGATATTATACACTCCAACAGCAGCCCATCCACTACCTTGGGGATCTATATCCCAGAGTTGTTAAACTGTCATTCAGTGTATCTCCATCTGTGCTCCCCCTTTTCCTCTTTGTTTCTATGCCTTCTAGGGATGCCAGCAAGCAGGGATTGCTAGGGTATGAGTTTCAAGGTGGGTTTGCAGAAGAATTGCTGTCAGAATGTGCCTAGCTAGTCAGGGTCCAGAGTTGCTGGTTCCCCTAAAAATGTATCCGAGAATCATGCTTGAGTTGAGATGATGTACAGTACCTGAGAAAGGAAAGTCAGGATTTTTCACATTCATATTTCTCGAATTTGGCAAAGAATTGCATAATTTGAAGGGCATCACTTGGTACTAATAATGTCTGTCAAGTGTGTTGCAGGCAGTTTTGCACTCGTCACCTTGCCTCATTCGTATAAGGTTGTAAGATCCTCTTAGTAAAAACCGTTGCATTGCCTCGCATAGGCGGTCAAAGTGTTAAGAGATCAGGAGAAGGAGGTACAGTTTGTTTTATGGTGATCCTGTTCAAACCTCAGTAATTCATACATGGCCTCAAGGACCTGTCCTTCTTGGCCCCAAAGTAAAAAGGCCGCACTAGTAGGTGAACTAGAATTGTGTATGAATCCACACTTTAAATTCTCCTTTATGCATGTCCTCATGGCTTTAGTATCCAGCTTAGATAGAGTATACATGCGTCTACGTAGAGGAGTCGTGTCAAGGAGCTGGTCGATTGTTCAATAAAAGGGACGTTGAGAAGGTAGCTTCTCCGCCTGTCCTTTATCACACTCGACTGAGATCGGAGTAGCAGGCTGAAAGACCAATCAAATCCTTCTTGATCTTATAGGCAGAAAGTCCCCACTGGGTGACAGAGTGAAAGGCACTTCAAATGGTACTCTAGGAGGACTCCCAGGCTAGTATCCGTCCCGAGGTCCAGTCAATCCGGGGATTATGGGCATGTAGCAAAGGAAGCCCCAGAACAAGATCAATGGCTGGGGAATGGATAACGTCCAGATGGAGGAATTTGTGGTGCAGAGGACCGATCATGGCCTAGAGTTGAACCTCCAAAATTATTACAGATCCCAATGGACTTCCATCAATAATTGAAAAAGCCATGGGTGATGGTGTATATCGGGCCTGCACAACTCCAGTCCTTGAGGGCCGCAAACAGGCCAGGTTTTCAGGATATCCCTAAATCAGCACAGCTGGCTCAATTAGTGGCTCAGTATCACTAATTGAGCCAGCTTTGCTGAAGTAGGGATATCCTAAAAACCTGGCCTGTTTGCGGCCCTCGAGGACTGGAGTTGTGCAGGCCTGGTGTATATGCTCAACTTATTTGGACACGTCTGTGTCATGTTGTCCTTCTGACCACAGCAGAAGCACAAGCCCATAAAGTGTCAGTGCTGAGGCACATGTTGTCCAACTGAATGGACTCCCTCACTTCCTCCTCAGACATTCTCACAAAGGTCAATGGGACAGGTTGGAGCATATGACAGCATTCTTGCTCCTGACGTCTCTCCCTCATTCAGAGATCAAGGGAATTGCAAAGGGTGATCTGGCCCTCTAGACCAGCAGGGATATCCTCGTCCTTCAACCTACCTCTTGTGTCTTGATGGAATGTAGACTTGAAAGCTCCTTCATTCCAGTCTGTCTCTGCTGCCAAGGTCCTCAACTCGACACCATATTGACGCATGGCGTGGGAGCCTTTCTTGATTTGCAGAAGTGAAGTCTCTGAAGAGACTGCATGACCAGGAGTGTCGAAGATCATCTAGAAGGTGTGCATGAAGGCGTACAGCAGGGGAGAGTTTCTTTCAAAAAGGGTGAAGCCTCATTCGTAAGGAGGAAGAAGATGTATGCAGTGTAGAGGTTACCACTGACTGATGTACACACACACACTGACTGACGCACACACTGACTGATGCATGCACACACAAACTGACTGACGCACGCAGACACACACTGACTGACGCGCACTCACATACAGACTGATGGGCGCACACACACTGACTGACACGCGCACACTCACACTGACTGATGCGCACAAACACACACTGAGTGGCACTGACACGCACACTGATGCAAACACACACTGACGCACAAACACAGTGACGCACACACAAGGAATTCACAGTTAATATAAATATAGAAGTGCAAATAGCTATAACACGCGTTCTAAGTCAAATGTCTTTGCGTTTTGGCACTTAAATTTTGTTTTGATTTTTAATTAAAAACATCACCATCACAAATACAATTTCAGTGACAAAACAGTGACAAAATACAAAGAAGTTTCACTTAAAATGTGCGTGCTGGGCAAATACACACTTTTTTGTGTAATAAGTCATGCCCAGGCAAGACATGGACACAGTGGGAGGGGAAATGTGGAGGGGGAATGGGAGAGAAGCATGATTGGTGCGGGAGGGTATGCAGTCTTTGTTAACTTGTGCTTGCTTGATTTTACAAATGCAACAGAAAACTTAAGCCTGTCTTTGTAGTGATAACAACACTTGAAACAATAGTACAGTATGTCACAAAAAATATTTACTCACAATTTACAGTATACAGTACATGCACTACCATATATTTTAAACTTCAAATTGTGATTGCAGTTTAATTTAAAAAAAATAAAAACTTAGAACGTACCCAAGGCCTTGATAAAGTGCTCTGCGTATCACAAAACATGTTAGTAGGATAATGCCTTGCTATTTTTTCCATCTTTGACCATTAAATCTTTTTATGGATAACGCACCTTTCTTCTAATCATTTTTTTGGATATTCCTGGTTGGGTTCTGCCATTTCTTTTTTCTATTCCATGGTAATTTCAAAATACAATAAAACATATTTATAATAACAATAGAAAATATTTGCAGTACTGTATGTATTGGTCCATGTCAAAACCATATTCCAAACTATATACAGTACATTATGAGGTAGCAGTTGTCCACTTTGTGCTTGGCAGTTTGATTTTTTTTTTAACTAAAAACAGTCTGTTCCATGTTAAGGAACAAAAATTCCTGAATACAGTAAGTTCCTTTTGAAGTATAAACCGCGTAGGGAATTATGGGAACCAGAGACGTTACTTCTGGCTTTGGCCCGTTGGAGTTCCTTTCTTCCTCTTCAGGTGTCCGCATGCTGCCCTTCCAGCTCACAGCATAACTCCAGGTAGATGGGACTCTTTCGATTTACAGATTACAATGGAAGCCTGCCTGTATTTACATGTAAGTGAGTTTTGAATTGTCTAGACTCTACTGTATGTTTTAAAAACATCTTTTAAATTCACCTTTTGCACTTTTTTCTTTTATTTTTGTGTCCATGGTAAAGAACCATGTTACCAAACTACATGGTGTATGGAGGTCTGAGAAAGCATATTTCTTCATTGCTCAAGATGTTGGAAGAACTTGCTGGAGGAAGGAGGAAATACTTTGATTACTTATTATACAGCAGTGTATGCATTTCAAGACACACAACGAACAGTATACAGTACTATACTACATACCTTACTTGGTACATTTTGTGGCTAGAGAAATGGGACACTTCAGCGAATCTCCATGTGATCCTTACTTGCAATCTATAGTACAGGATATGTTAACACAGTTAAACACGGTCCTTCTGTTTACTTACTCTCCTGACTGCATGGATTTTTCTTTACACTAAGTTCCAACCATGTCTCAGAAGCGCAATGGGTTGGGGAGGGTAATAGCAAGTTTGCAGCTGGTTTTAAGACAAGGCCAGTGGCAGTACAAATGTTAATGCAGTGGACACTAAAACATACACATAGTACTGTACACACTTCAATCTCCCACAAAACGGTTATTGAGTGTTATCAAGATGAACCATAGGGGAAAAATATGCATTCTATTGTGACTCTTTTTAGGTCTGGCAGTATTAGTGGATGGAGGGATTAATACGCCCAGCCCAGCATGTATAAATGTGCAGTATATCCCAAAGTGTACCTACAGAACAAGCAAAGAGATACAATTTTAACTAACACTAAACTCATGGCACATACAGTAGACTAACCTGTCACATGTGTAAATAGTTGTAATCCATCCACAATTTGTACACACACCTGTCGGGGTCACCAGGGCATGGGTGGGGGAGCTCCAGCAGATGTGGTGTGCATAAGTGTTATTTTTCTCTGAGTGCACGTACTGAGAGGGCTGTGGGTGCTGCCTGTACAGCTAGTAATGTTGGGGGTGCTGGGGGTACTGTGTTATTTTTAGGAATACAGATACTGTGTGGGCAGCATTGACTGTGGGATTGGCAGGTATTGTAGTGTCTGCTGGTGATGTAGTCATTGTGCTGAAGTGGGAACCGTGTGATTAGCAGGTACTGTGGTATTGTCTGGGGACTTAGACATTCCGGTTGCAGTGAGGATACAGGATGCAGTGAGGATGCTGCGGATCGGCAGGTACTGTGGCGTCTGCTGAGGATATAGGTATTGTTGGTGCAGTGTGGTCTGCTAGTGGTGTGCTACCGACCTCAGCTATAGCTCTACAAATTTTACGTGACGTTACATTGTATATTGTATGGAAACACATGCCATTTAACATGGGCATGGAAAAAAATATTAAGGGCACTATCTGACAGACACATATTGAATTGCAATTATATAAATTAACTCCGCAAATAATTCTGTCGGTCCGCGGGCAAGCCACAATGAGCAAAGTATTGCCATATGGCTGAAATTTTGCGCCTTGACACTTTACTGAAAACAGTAAGCCTAGCTAATACTTACCATATGTATGATGTGTAAATGGACCTATTAGTATATTGGCGTTCTAAAAAAAATTGGAGTATAAGATAGTATTTTGCATTTTTATCTCTTCACATATTTTGTAATTGGTGGACTGTGTTGTGCACAATTTTTTCTCACTTTTTGACTGTCGTGTTCTATTTTTGAGGATTATGTGTTAGAGAATAAAATTAAGAGTGTTTGTCTGTTTCATACTCACATGAGTGCAATTGGGGAGAAGTTTTTGTTTCTGAAATGATACCGTGTAGCTATAGTAACGTATTAAGTGTTAGATTAGGTAACGCTGTCCATACTGTGCAACATCTTTTTCAGATACAGTAATGTATATTGTGGGAGATTATATGATGCTCTTTTTATTATGTAATATTAATGCATATATTCTCTTTATCCTTATAGACAATAACAATGGCAATGACATTGGATAAAGGGAAATATTATTTTATTGTCACGTTTGGATTTATGCAGTTTTTTAATTTCACTATGAGTAATATGTGATATTATTATTTGTTATTAACTAATTTGTATTTTATCTGGTTACTAATT
This sequence comes from Ascaphus truei, assembly GCA_036426205.1. NCBI lineage: Eukaryota > Metazoa > Chordata > Amphibia > Anura > Ascaphidae > Ascaphus > Ascaphus truei. Next base: position 203,325 of record WSYH01000216.1, on the reverse strand, counting down.
TTATTGTGTACTATCTCAGGGTCAGGGTGGAAGTAACGCCACATTTAGGTATGACCTAAATAACAACATTCATTCCCTGTGTTAATTTGAACAGCCTTTAGTGGACACTGTCAAATCAATACTATGTACAAACCAGGCTTGGGGAGATGACCTTAGAAAGAAGTAGGATCTGAAAAACATGGGAGAGTAAAGTAGCTCGCAAAGGTGACTGGGAAATGCTTGACATTTAAAGGCAGAGATCAGCTGTAGCCTTTCAAATATACTGTGCTGTGTGACGTTACTTACATAATTACATATGAAGTCATGCTTTAGTTAAGCCATGGCATTTTAAAGTTAAGACATCTAAAAAAAAATAACTGGCATAAATATCCATGTTGTAAAATGTTAATGGTTGTGCTCCTTAGGACGAAATTTCAAAAAGCATGCAAAGAATAGGAAAGAGGGCAATCTGGTCTAGACATGTAACATAAAGGCAATCCATTTAAAACTAGTCTTTTCAAAACTGCTGAGCAAACATGCTTGGAGACATATAGTTTCATTTTTTCAGTTGGATGACCTTCTCTTTTCTCAGTGGATATTTCTTAACTGCAAGGAAACAACAGAACTGCTTGACACATAATTTTATAACAGTTATACTTGGTGCTTGTGATTCCTCTAACAGGATATCAACTCACAACCTAAATACAGGTATCTAATTTGATCCCTATAAATTTCCCAAAGATGCAGATCCTTGTCTCAGTACTCCTAGACTTCTTCACAGAATGCATAGCTCCAACTTGGAACTTAACTATAATATAGTGTAGTATATATATTCTTAAATCAATAAAAAGAAAAAAGACTCATAATTTCACCGACATTTAATTAGTGTTTTCAATGCTCATAATTAAAGATGGATCAGTCTAAAAAATGAAATCCACAGTTTTTGTTCTATAACTGATGATCCATGCGGTGGATTAATAATTAGTACCTGAAAGCTGAATCTACAAATCGCAATCGAAATCCAAAAAACTGAATTAGGAGAAGGAGGAGCCAAGCAGGAGTATAAATAGTGGTGAGGACTCCAGATGAAGCCATTGTCCTGCAGAGTTTACTGTAGCTGGCATGCGTTAGTTAGGCTGTACTACAGATTATAAATGTGTACATTATTTATTTAATACAATTTGAAGCTGAAAAATTAACCGGGCATTAACCTGTGATTGACTGGAGTTTCAGTTAAGTGGACCACCTGTCAGGGTCCGCCATCATGGTCATTCTCCTTCAGTACCAACACTTCCCTGAATTCCTTGCCTTCACTAAGAAGACCAACATTTGAGGTAATTTCATCCTCAAGCAAGAACATGGAAGTGGTTTAATTCTGCCCTCAAACTGGTTGGAGATTGTAATATGCTGAACCTGCTGCTGGCCTTTAAAAGGAAGCTGTTTCTATTCAGCCAGTGCCCGAGCATTGTATCTTATCCCTGTTCACCTGGGCTCCGTCTAAAATCTCAAAACACTTTGCATTTGCTAAACTTCTGTCTGTGTAAGGATCCGAGAGTCACACCATCCTCGGCGCACTCCTGTCTTACCCCGGTCCGCGTCCAGTGCCCCCGCTCCTTGCAGTACATCTCCTGGCACCTCTGCTGTCACCCGCAGAGGAGTGTGGAGTCTGCTGTCCTTGCCTCTTGCTTGTTTCACAAGCACAACATGCGCATCTTGCCGCATCAGCAATCCTACCTACACCTGCCTCCTGCAGTGGAATGGTGAATCACGGCTGTCACACCTCCGTCCCGCCTCTATTCCCATTGGTTCCTCTCTCTCTTAAATGCTCAGCTGTGATACTGGCACTTTGGCTGAGCATACACCTATGTTGCGCAGTGTTCACTGCTCCTTGCCTCCGATGTCTTTTCTTGTACCATTGCTCCTAGCTTGCAGGTCCTGACCCCGGCTTTCCTTCGGACTCCGCTCTTCTATTCTCCTGACCCTGGTTAGGTACGACGATCCGCACCTCTCCAACCCTACCTCAGCAACGAACCACGACTACTCCTCTCTCCAATCCTGACACGGCTAATAGTACCTGCAACGATCCTTTACTCTCCAAATCAGACCGCGGCAAGTATTATGCCTACCCTGACCTCTCCAATCCTGACTCAGCTACCTCGCCCAATCTACACTCCAGACGTGCTCACGCGGCTGTGGGTGGCGTTCATATCCATCCCCACCTCGGCCTCGCGGTCGGGCCTTGTTTGTGGTGAGCACACCGTTACAGCCTGTATTTGGTCCCTGTTTGTCTCTCTCCTATCCTGATCTTGGAACCGTGGCCTCTACTATACTGCAGCACTCTTCCCTCAGCTTGGAACTGTGACTCAACTATGCAGCTGCACCTTGCCAGGAGACAAAAGACAAAAAACAAGCGCAAAACGCAAATCGTGAAGTATATCAAAATCAGTTTTAGTGTTAAAAAAGGGTAAGTATTCTGCGTACATCAAAATAATAGAACATAAGCGTTTCGTGTATCAATACACAAGTTACCACACAGCTGGCATCATAGTTGACGATAGAAGGAGTTTCCCCAGGTAACTGTATCTCAGCACTCTCCAGATGTCATCTGATTTCGTGGCTGTGGTTCATCACCAGTGTCCCGGTCGGCTCCCGATCACGTGTTGCAGGAACTCTGTTGACGCTTCCGTGGTGATGGTAAAGAAGTATCTTACTTCAAAAGACACACTATGTGTGTAAAGAGACACAGTTTCTGAGTCCACTCAAACAAAGTATCAGTATTCCAGGATACAATTGCGTGTTTCATTCGTCTGTGCCTTTTAATGCCTTGGGGAAGAGCGCGGGCCTCTGCAAAAGCCCATGCCACGCCAGAAAATCTCATGCCACCACTGGCTTGGTGGTTGTATGCATTAATTGTTGTGTTGGTTACTGCTTTAAGGTGATAAATATATATTTTTGGCTAGTGGTATGATTTATGTAATTGATTGCATAGTGGTTTTATTATTTTATTGAATGTCTAGTGGTTTTATTTGTTTGACTAGTGATTTTATTTAGTTAATTGCTTGGTTGGCTAGTGATTTTTATTTTTGTTTCTGGGTGTTTAGTTGCTTGTTGTATCTGTTTTATTATTGTGTATTTTTGACATTCATGCTTTTGTATTTCTGTGACCATTGACTGCTATACTGTAGTATCTTATCATGCTCATATTATATGGGTATGATACACTACTATGCCACTCAATGGGTACATGGTGGGTATAGTGGGTCCGTGGTGGGTGGTTAGGACTCCCAGGTGGGTAGGGGGGCAGGGTGGGTTAACCCCTTAATTACTGTAGCAGTTACTAACCGCTACAGTGATTAAGGGTTTAGGGGCCATTAGATTGTATTTTTTTTGTATTGTTGCTGTCATCAGAGGACATGGCCCTGCAGTATGCTGACGAGGACACCCTTCATGTTGGCAGGGGTAAGTAGAACATTTTATATTAACTTTATTTATGCTGGCTGGCTAATGTTGTGTTTAATGATGGGCAAATAAACTATTACCCATATCTGGATAATAGTTATTTTGCACATTATTGTACTGTATGTGTTTGGGAGGGGAGTGGAAAGGTGTATTTATTGAAATGTTGGCCATGTTTTAGTTTTGTTAAATACAGGTATGGTACCACAGACCACCTGAGGACACCCGGAGACCTGTGGGAACCACCCGGGGACTCCTTTCGGCCCCCAGACACCCGCAGGGACAACCCGAGGGCCACCAGACACCCACAGTGAATACCCATGGGCCCTGTGGGGGCCCAAGTACAACCACGGGGACCACCTGGATGCCCACAGAGCCTAGCAGGAACAATTTGAGGGCCCAAGACACCCGTGGGAACCCCCTGGGGTGCTCTGTGGGCCCACGGACGCCCGTGGGGTCCACCCAGGGACCTCCGCCGGCCTGTGGTATTAATTCTGTGTGGAAAAAAATAAATAAGGGCTTTATATGAGGGCACAGGGGATGGGTAAGTTGTGAATTGTTGTTTATTAAATATTGTAATGGTTTTTGGTGGCCTAGAAGGTGGCTAGTAGGGCTGTTATGTGTATTTTTTGTATTATGGGTAGCGGTGGTAGGTGAAGGAGGTATTAGCCCCAAGGATGGGTGTTTAGGTGGCAGGCAGGAGAGGTTAAACCCTTCATTACTTTAGCGATATTTACCGCTAAGGTAATGAAGGGGTTAAGTCCACCCGCAAGTCCCCCGCTAGGCCTAAACACCCACCAAGGCCAAATACTACCTTCACCCACCACCGCTACTCACAATAAGCATGGCAGTTGTGGTTAACCCCTTCATTGCCTTAGCGGTTAGCTGCTAAGTTAATGAAGTTGACTGTAAATGCATTTTTAATGCATCTGATTCATGCCTGGGGTCATATTAATGGATATCAGCTCCGGAGTCTCCCGGCATCAATCCGATGCAGGAAATTGCATTTTTTTTCTAAGTGTACTCTCGCCGCTTCTCGGCAGCTTCTCCCCACCTTCTTGCCAACTTTTTCTTGTGAGGCGATTCGGAGAAGAAATCTCAATTCTAGAGCGGTGATCAAACTCAATAAGCTGATCGGGGCTGGTAGAATTGAGCGAGTTTGAGAAACTGCCAATAAGTGGCGATAAGTGGCGATAAGTGGCGATAAGTGGCGATAAGTGGCGATAATTGGAGATTTTATTTTTTTTCGGAAAAAAATTTTGGTGGAAATTTCTAGTTTCAACAAAATATCGGAGCTTACAGAATAGCAGTAGGCTTTTTTGACTAAAAGCTGCCAATAACTGAATTATCAGACCTTTCTGCATAGGCCCCATAGTCTACAGCAGCAAGACATGTCCCTTTATGTGTGCAGAGTTTTCAAGAAAAAGCACACACAGCTTATGATGTCTTATCAAAAATGCAGAATGTCATAAACCAATGACTCCAAAAACACTTTGTGTCAGGGATAATGGGTTCCATAATGGTTGCAGCACTGAAACGAGGAAACATAACACACATTTTTTGTTTTGCACATGTACTCAATTTAATAGTCACTCATTTCCTAGCTCAGTCTCTGGGTAGAGCATTTTGTCTGTAGCCAGTAAACTATGTGCTCACTGTGCTCAGTCTCTGGGTAGAGCATTTTGTCTGTAGCCAGTAAACTATGTGCTCACTGTAGCCATTCATACACAACTCAAAATTTGCTGTCAAGAGGAGAGAGTCTGTGGGAGGGAGCAGGGGGGACTTCCTTGGTACTGCAAAGTTTATTTAAAATTGCTGCTTTCCCCCAACACTCTCCTCCCCGCTCGCCGAAGCCTCCCCTCCTCATTGGCTCACAGCCACACCACGTGACACGTCACCGCTTGGGATTACAATTCTCTTGAATCCCCTGGCGGCTGACGCATCACAGCGTGTAGTGAGCTGTGCCATGTGGGGGGACTGGGACCGGATCGGGAGGATTCCCCTGCTAATAGGGAATGCTTGTGTGGCCGCCCGCGCCGCTGGGCACAGCGTGTCCCAGCTCTTTGAGGGCAACCTCAGCAGGAACACATTCCATACAGTAACCAACAACAATATGGTGGTCATCATCACAGCTTTCTTCCTCTCAGAGTCAGGCCTCAATTCAAATGGCTTTTGTACGTGGTGGTTGTGGTGGTGTGGATGGTAGGGGTTGTGGGGGAGATGGCAATAACAGCAGACGAAATCTTGGCCCATCACTATGGGAAATGTTTAATCACTATGGCATGGGTCTCACTAGTCTGAAGTTGCAGACGCTTCTAAAATTACTAGTGCTATGGACATGGAGAGGCATATATGTGTGATAGCTCATTCCTGCCTTCTGAGTCTGATCCTCTTGAATACTGGGCTGTTAAAACCAAAACATGGCCTGCTCTTGCAGTGCTGGCAGCTGTCCTGTAAGTGTGTTATCAGAGAGAGTGTTTAGTGCTACTGGTGCAATCCTAACCGACCTCCAGACAAAACTTTTCCATTGCAGCGTGGAAAGGCTCACTTTTATCAAGATGAATCCACATTTGATTAATCTGAAATATACATCCACTGCACCAAGCATTCAAGAAGCTATGGACAGAGCAGCGGCCAAGTAGATGAATAGAATAGTAACACTTCTACCAGCACATAGCTGCACTTTAAAAATACCATGGGGGGAGTGGAATGACTAGAAGGTCATAATGTGTGCACCTTGCACTATACTAATGTGAAAGGAGGAAAAAACCTAAATGATATAACCTGTGTGATATAGGAACAAAAACTGCAATAAAGTGTATAAGTGGTGCTGGCAGGGAAAAGGTTAATGTTGATCAAAAAGATAAAGAAAAGCTCCCTGTACGCCGCACTAGAGATCACCTATATCTATATTAAAACTTAATATTTATTAGTAAACAGTTAAAATTTGTTTATTGCAGCAGTAATGTGAACCAAAGTGATTAAAATAATTGAAATAAAAACGGAGAGGTGAACTGTGTACTTAATAGAAATGACAGTGTAGAACAAAAACCACTATTGTCAATTAGAGTGTCCCACCACTATATAATTATACTAGAGGTTGTAGTGATTAAGCTACAATATTCTGTCATATGAAACCTACTCCTAGAACTAGATGGTAGTTGAGGGGTGTTAACCTGAATTGTATATGTACGCTTGGTTTGACAGTAAATACAGTACTAGATCAGGTATACATACCACGTTTGTGCCAGACCGTCAGGTTCAATATTTAGTGAGCCTGTGGGTCTGTCATGGGTGAACACTAGCAGTTGATGCAAGATCACAAAGTATGTGTCTTGTACTGTGAACCATGAACCTAATAGTTAAGGAGTAGTCAGATGTTGTGCTTCCTAATGAAGTCTCCGAAACACTCTGAAAGGATAGAGCAACAGACCTCTCCGATATAGCCAGCGTACTAGGTGGTAACGCTTAGCTTGCCCTACATATGTTTCACCTGTAGTGGCTTCATCGGGGGCCATGCAACAAACCTGTCTGCCTGGTGATGTTAATGTCACTCACATCACCATTATGAGTGCACCTGGTTGCCACCACCAGTATGGGAGAGATATTGTCATTTAGCACATCTACCGCCACCAGAGGTGGTGCAGGCCAGTGTGTGGCATTGGCAGGTTGGCATCAGCACAGCACCTGGCTTGTTGTGTTCATTAGTATATGTACAGTATGTCAGACTCTGTCCTAAATCTCTTACTGTTCCATCTTTCAGTAACACAAGGATGTGACTGGGAAAGAGTGCCCAAGGCAACATATTCCTTTTTTTAATTTCATTTGTAATGCACATGAATAAAATTGCACTCACAAATGTGACTTTGAATTTCAGCATAAGGTAAGTCGGAATTGATGTTTTTCTGCGTGGTGAAGTACCTCTGGCATGGCTATTGGTGCTCTCTCATACCGGCATTCTCTCACCACAGAACTCCCCTCAAACTTGTGTCTCTGTCTTGCCCACATCTGTAATCACAGCTGCATCCACAGAGAGGTGCAGTTACTCAATCCTGTCCAACTCCAAGACTGATTCACTGACTCCGCCAACCCAACACATGACTCCACCAACACAATCTGTTTCATAGCTCTATTGGTCTCTCCCCCAGGGGAATTGCTGATTGGCCAATCAGATGTTACTTTTATAGTTTATTCAAACCTTTCCTGGCTATTCTCAGCTTCAAAATATAACGTAATCCTTAGTCAATACTTCTAAAACCTTATTGTTAAATCTAATACATATCAGACTCCCGCATACTATGGTGACAATGCAATATATAAAATAATAATAATAATATCTATAAAAATTTATAAAAATGAAAACCACTAAGGCTTTCTATGACCCCCCTGCCCCCCCACCCTATTCACCCACCCCCCCCCACCAAAAAAAATAGAGACTGAGTGGTCAAAGTCATTAGTTTACAGAAAGAAGCCAGCTGATGTGAATCTTGTTCTTAATTAATGGTAAATTTTTAAAAAAAATTTTTTTTCGGGATTTACAATTTACTAATAGATGTTATTTTCTTGTTCTTATTCTTTCATTTTGAACATAATTCAACAACTAATAGTACTATTAGAGTGTTTTTGTTGTATTAAATAAATAACTGGAGAGCTTGTAGTAACTAAGTTAATTTAACTAGTCTACAACTATGACTAGTAGTTCTTACTGTTGTCATTTAATAGGTCTATGATTCATTAATTAAATAATAGGCAATTTAGCATATTGAATATTAATTTAAATTATTAAAGACCGTTAACCAAATCTTGAAATACAAAAAAAAACATAATGTAAATGTAATAGGTAACAACGAGTCATTATTATTAACTACAGATGCAGCCACCAGTATCCAATGACTTTCCTTGGAAAATCTGGGACTATCTCACTGTAACACTGCAACATTTCTGTGAGATTTCTGCAGCCAGACAATGGCCCATCGGATTAACATAGAGGAGGTCCCTGCAGTCCCATTCAAACTGAATGGAACTGCAGGGACTCCCGCTGTGTTAATTCTGATGGGCCATTAGTTTGCCTGCAGAATTTCACAGAAATGTTGCAGCGTTTATTGTCGGATAGCCACAGTATTTTCACAGGTAAGTCATCATATACTGGTGGCTGCATCTGTAACAATGATGATAAAGGAAAGTGGATACTATTTGGCATATTGCATAGGAATTAGTAAAAAATACTAACACTAACTTGCAATCAAGAGAAACGTGATTACACAATGTAACTAAATATGAAACAGTGGTCATAATCATTTTTACTGTGTCTTTTATTAGATCAATTTACGTTTATCTTCTATCACGTTATTTGATTTCAACAAAGGACATTTCATAATTATCCAATATGCCAAATTTGGAAATATTAAAATGGTAAATAGATACAATTTGACAAATTCTATATGAATTGGAAACAAAGGTTAATAACGCACTCTCGGAATGAGTAATCATAATTATTCATTGTCTCTGATTTTAAATTAAAATATACTGTATGTTCGCTTTCAACAATTATTGTATGGCCTTTGTTTCAAAATGATAATGATCCCATTTGTATGCCAAATTGTGGAGACTTAAAATGTATAGATGCAATTTGGCATATTGCATATGAATTTGAAACAAAGGCAGAAAACAGCCTTGAAATAAAAAAAAGTAATTAATATAATTTAACAAATAAAAATGAGGCATAAGATTAACCCAGTAGTTCCCAAACTTTTTCGGTTCAAGGCTCCCCAAGGCGATCAGGATTTTTTCAATGCTCCCCAAGGCGATCAGGATTTTTCCGCGCGCCCAAATAAAACAAAAGTTGTATATACCATACCACAGTTGCGATTGCGCAGTTTGGTGTCTCTCTTGGGCCACACACTCTCTGAACACACGCATCATCACACTCAGAGCAACCTCTCACTCTCTCAGAACACAACCCTCACTTCTCTCGATACACACTCACTCTCTCTGACACACCTCACTCTCAGACACAACACTCTCTCTCTCAAATCTCTCAACACACTTCTTTCTCTCAGACAAACCCTCTCTCTCAGACACACCCTCTCTCATGCAACACTCTCTCTCTCATACACTCTCTCTCAATCTCTCAGAACACACTCTCACTCTCTCAACAACACTCTCTCAGACACACCCCTCTCAGACTCTCCACTTTCCGACACATGTCTCTCCAGACACACTTCAACACACTACCTCTCTCAGACACACTCTCTCAGACACACTCTCTCAACACACTCTCTCAGACACTCACACTTGGAAAGGCAGGGATCCATGCAGGCGGCTCTTGCACCATATACTGATACCCACACACACACACACCCGATACTGTACACACACACACAGATCATGATACACACACACTATACACCCACATGCACACGTCACACACACAGATACACACACACACACAACCACACACATACACACAACCACATATACACGACACAATATACACACCCACACACACAATTACAACACACCCACACCCACACACACACACACACATCACAACACACACATACACACACACCATCACCACACACACACTTGAACATACACAAGACAGAGGTAACTTTAACAGTGACTTTATGATATTAAAGGAAAGCAGAGATCCGTTCAGGCAGCTCCTTGCACACAGTCACTGATACACACCACACGCAGATCATACACACACATACCACAGATACAACACCACACACAACATACACACACACAGATACTGTACACACACACACACAGATACACACACAGATCACAACACACACACACCACACACACACACACACACACACACACACACACACACACACACACACAACACACAACACAATATATAGATACACACACCACCACACACACACACACACACATAGACACATACCACACACACACCACACCATACACACACAGGCAGGAGATCCGTGCCAGCCATCTCCTTGCACACAGTCACTGATACACATACACACAGATACACAACACACATACCACACACCACACACCCCACCCACACACACAGCACGAAAACACAATCCCACACACACACACACACACAATGACACACACACAACACACACAAACACACACACATACCACACACACACCACACACAGCAGACACCAGATACACACACAAGGCAGAGTCCGTGCAGGCAGCTCCTGCACACAGTCACTGATACACATACACAGATACACAACACACACCACACACACACACCACACCACACAGATACACCACACACACACCACACAAGATACACACACACACCACAATACAACATACACACACACACCACACACTACACATGTACACACACACAGATACACACACCAGAAAATACCAACATCACTCACACACACACATACCACACCACACAACCCGCTCCCCCCCCACACCCCCCCACACACACACGATCATAACCGGTCACATGAGCCCACACCACCACACACACACCAGCTAGTATCCAACCACCCTGTCTACACCCAACACACAAGTGGAGACCAGAGGCAACGACGGATGTGAGTGACTGGGGGGCGGAAAGGCAGGAGATCTGTGCAGAAAGCTCCTTGCCTCCCCTGCACACAAAACCGCCAGGACAGGCAATGTACAACTCTCCACCCCCTAACTTCTCCTATCCAACCCGGGCAGAAGGGGATGGGACACCACGCAGCCACCAGAGACAGAGGAGCCAGGACGGAAGGTAGGACACATACACTCATCGTGTGCTCTGCACCAAAGCGGAAGCCCCCGCCCCAGCTTCCTCTGACCTGCAGCCAATCCACTGTGGCCCTGGCCGGCATTAAGGAGGGATGGTGGGTAGGGGAGGGTATAATCGGAGGGATGGTGGGGAGGATAATGCCGGCTTCCCCCTCAGGCAACCACGGCGCACCAGGGGCCGTGGGCACAGATTGGGAACCATGGATTACCCTATGAATTATGGTAATTGTTGGAATCAAAGGGCCATTAGTGCAGTCTTCCCTTGATAGTAATGTAATCCATGATAACACACATACCCAAACAATTGTCTTTAAATAACTTTTATCTAACATAATTATATAATCATTTTTTTAATTACTATGTTAACATTGCTAACATTTTTTTCTCATTTTTTACATTTATTTCATTTATGGTTTCATTGTATTTTTTTGATATATAAAATAACAACTAAAGAAACAAAACAGGAAAAGGACTGAGGAGGGTACAGTAGGCTCGTAACAAGTAACACTTGAGAAGAACCAAAGCAGCGTAATTTAATATGTCAGAGGAAATTTCTGAAGAAAGCCAGACAGAAAAAAAAATAAGCATGTGCATTTGGATGTTTGAAAAAGGACATACAGGGGGCCTATTCACAAGGCGGTGATAAATCGATGCATTGTCTGGCGACTATGCATGATTCATCACGAACTAAGTGGCATTCACCAAGCAGGAGATTTTGCGCGCCGATTGGGAGAATTTTTGATAAAAAGAGCCACCCGGGGGGTTCACTATGAAGTGAATTGCATTTGAGTAGGTGCAGGCAAAACTGCCCAATCACCAAGCTGTTGTTTTAGTCACCCTGGCCTATCGTGGCTTAAAAGCTAAAAAGAGCTGATTGAAAAAAAAACAGCCTGTAAGAGGCTGCATGGAGACCTCTGCGTCTCCATGCACGGCTCTTACAGGCTATCGAAGTCATAACAGTAACATACTTTTTAATTACGATATTACAGTTCATGAGGTGTCTCCTGAGCTGACCCCATTGTTTCAGCCTCAGACTCCTTACTTCTGAGATACAGCCACGTTATGGGTGCTGTTACCCCCTTTGCTTTTATGGTCCCAAGGTCCCCCCATGACCAGGGGATTTAAATCCTGCAGGGGATACAGGCCACCACACACTGGGGCCTGTATTTCTGAAGTAGGTGGTCCCCGAGGCTGAACCAATGCGGTTCAGCTCGAGACCCCCTGTTTCATCTAGACTAAGTATAAAACATAAATACCGCAATAAACAATAATTCATTACCGGACTGCTATCCCGTATGGTAATGAGCTGCATGAATATAATTTTTATTAATATTGTGGCACGAGCAGGGCTCTCCCGAGATGAACAACATTTGATGTCAGCTCGGAGACCCCAACTCCCGAGTTACATGTCCCGCAGATATGGGGTGCCGGTATCTCCTCCATTTTTCAATGTCCTGATCACGTTAGCCTGACGGCTTTAAATAATGGCAGCGACACTGGTATCACGTGCCACCATTCAGGGTCTGTAACTCAGGTGAATCGGGAGTCTGTGAGAAAGAAATCAAAGCGTTTCAGCTCAGGAGACCCCTGCGCCCGCCACTATTAAAAAAAACGGAGGACATTAAACAGCTCATTACTTAGTCGGCTGCCGCTAATGCAATAAAAGGGTTAAGGTCCTAGGGCAATTTGCCCCAATAAACTTGCCAATATGTGCTACCCACCCACCTCCTTGGCCGCCCACAACCCCTATACCCCCCGCTAACAATACCTTACTTATATGGGGGTTAAAGCAAGGATGTTACTATAGGCGGTGGGGACGCCCTTTGTGATCCCTGCGGGTGGTCCGGGGGTATCTGCTGGCCAGTGGAACCAATCTGTGCTTAAAAAACACAACGGATTGAACACAATAGGGGTCCCTGCTCAGCCATTCAACTGAAATTACATATTTATCATCATACAATATACCATAAGTATACCGTAATGTGAAGGTGGATCCAGGGCTTAATCTGATTGCCAATCTTGAGTCAGGAAGACATTATTTTCTCCTTTGAGATATCATTGATGAATATTACTGTGGGTTTTTGTTTGCCCTTCTCCTGGATCACATAAGTAAGTATAGTAAGGCATAAGTATCGTTTTACTAATTACAATAATGTTGACACTTGATGGACGTACATCTTTTTTTCAACCTCATCTACTACTGTCACTATCGTTAACATTATAATAAGAAGAGACACTGAAAAGCACAGTACACAATTACAGATGAAAAAAGATTTTGGATATTTTTTTTACTGTGGCCCGGTGCTGTTTGGGATTGTGATTGGTTCAAGAGTTGCGGTAAACAACGGGAACAGAGATTGAGACATCTAAAGTTCACGGGGGGAAAAAGAATGTCAGATGTAGCCCCCAGTTCCTAACAACTCCTTCGAAAATCTACGCAATCTCCCAGTAATGCTGCAACATTCTCTGTGAGATTTCTTGCAGCCGACTAATGGCCCATCGAACAAAAAATTAACAACGGGGTTCTATCCAGTCCCATTCGTTTGAATGGGACTGCCAGGACCCCTCCTTTTTAACCGATGGGCCATTATCTAATTAATCACACGGGTAAGAGCCTTTTCATGGAGACTCCTCGAGGAACGCTGCTGATCTTTGCAGTGAAAACGCTTAGGATGTGCTGATACGGTGGTCCTCAAGAGAGGACATAGGATATCTGTGGGCGGATGCACGACGTTACTGGACGCAACCGGAAGTTGATGTCACGGTCGGTGAGCGAGAGCAAAGGTAACTGGGGATCTGGCGGAACTGAACAGCGGTGAGATCGCGACTGACCGTGCAAAGCTTGTACAGCCTATTGACCACTGTGGGGTTGTTTATATTACTATTGGAAGTGTAAGCCTTTTTTGTTATTTTTTGTTTGTTAAATAGATTTTAAGTTGACCTGCACATGGCTCTCCTTTTCTGTTCCTGAGCTCATAGACTGCTGCATCATACCATCCGTTATCATGTGGCCACTGTTTGTATTCTTGCCTAGAACTCCTGCTCCACTTGTGAGTAGGGAAATTTAGAGACCCCCCACTGACAATAATTTTTATCACTGTAACTTAGTCTTTATTGCAATTTGATGATTTTTTCTTTTCTGTCATATTGGCTTTATCACCGCTCCCCCTGAGGTTTAAGAGTATAACTGGGCAGGATTCGGAAACAGCCTTTTCAGGCTGGATGGATATTTTGTGCCCTTATATCACTATACAAACCATGCACCTTTAATTTGGTGGTTTTATATCATTCGTTAAATATATTATATTAATATATTATATCTACTAGTATTATTTTGCGATAAGTTTTGTTCTAATACACTATTATTATTTACACATTATTGGTGAAGGGAGTGTTTGAGCGCCATCCGTGTCTTTTCCAGTGATTTAAACACACCGCAGTGATTTTCTTTTCCCGGCGCTAGTGCATAGGCCCCCATATACTGTATAATTATCCGACTATTATTTTTCTGTTAATTCTATATTTTTTAATTATTGTGTTTGGTTTATTTTTATAACTTTAATTTATCTATTTAGTTTTTTTTTTAATTATGAAGAACTTTGTTTAATATTGTGAGAAAGTGCTCTAAACCTAAAGTTATAATAAGTACAATTATTATAATTATGCTTAGCCTCCCGGCCGGTCCTTTCTTTTTCCTGGCCTTTCCAGTGTCGTCCTGTTGGTGCAGGCAGATGGAAAGGTTAATTTTCTTCTTTGAGGCTCTGTTTGTTACAAGACTTGGACACAAATCTGGTATCCCAAGGACAGGCCTAGCAACCACCAGTAGAGTGTCAGCCTGAGAGAAGGATACTGATTTGGTTCATCTGAAGGCAGTGATAACCAATCAGTATTCAACCTTGTTCTGATATTGGTGGCAGGTTTCCAACCCCCAATCTCAGGTTATAAATCCTGACACTCTCCTAATTCAGGGGGAGTAGAAGAAGAGTTCTGGAAGGAGTTCAGTTATCTCCCTGAGTTGATCCTGATCCCCTCCATTTTGTGGAGAGGGAGCCTCTTCCTCCGCATCCACTACGATAGGGAAGAAGGGGACCAGCCTTAGTCAGGGCTCTGACCAAGAGATGGGAACAAGGAAGAAAAGGGATGCATCTGTGTTGCTGTAGGATAATCCTCTATCTCAATAAAGCCAGTTGTACCCAGCATCATTGTAATTACTGTCTGCTCCTGCTGAGAAGAAAGATCAAGGTGTCAGCATGGCTCATTTTCTCTGTCCCCTGCAGAGAACCTGTGTTGACTGGAGGCGCCTGCACCGCACTCAGGATAAAGGTAACCTGCATCATTGTTCTGCTGCTCCCCCACACCATCGCAGAGCACAAGCCCTCCTGTTCACCAACGGTCACATATCCACACAGCGAACAAACAAAACAATTACAGAACGCTCATCGTGAATAATAAAGACAATGTTTATAAAATAAGTGTTTTCAAGGTTCTGCGTATATCATATAAGAAGTGTATACGGCACATGAAGCACAAATGTAGCTGTTACTCGTCAAAAACTGCGACCAGGAACTGCAAAGGGATTCTTTCATCAAGGGTCCGCTTCTTACCCGCACATTCAGCAAAGGTAGAGCAGCCAACCGATGGACCGTATTCAGGCGTACTTTCAAATCAGTCCCAGAGTCCAAATTGGTGCGTCAATGCACCCGATGGAACACAGGAGCAACCAGCCTCAATCTCGGCGAAGCAGCCTGCACCATCCTGTCCTCCGCCCCTCCCTCACTGTGCGTCGATGAAGATTGATGATGTCAGTGGCGCATGCGCCGAGTGAAGGCGGTTTGATCATATAGCATCTAACGCAGAGGGACACGAAATATCAATATCCTAGAAAACTCAAGATAGGTTAAAATAGGTAGTTTAGTGGTAGCTTTCCCAACGCGTTTCGGTAGCACTACTATACGGGCTCCTTCTTTTTTCTTTTCCCTGAAGAAGTAGCCGTAGAGGCTACGAAACGCGTTGGAAAGCTACCAACTCACTTCCTATTTTAACCTCTCTTGAGTTCTAAGGATATTGATATTTCGTGTCCCTCTGCGTTATACGCTATACGATCAACCGCCTTCCTCGGCGCATGCGCTGTGAACGTCATCAATCTTCGTCAACGGACAGTGAGGCACGAGACCGGGCACAGTGCACGCTGCTTTACGAGATTGAGCTGGTTGCGCTCTTGTTCCATCGGGTGCTTGACGCACCAATTGTACTCGGGACTGTTCGAAAGACTGCCTGATATCGTTTCATCATCGGTTGCTGTTCTTCCCTTGCTGAATGTGCAGGATAAGTAGCGAGACTCTTGATGAAAAGAAACCCCTTTGCAGTTTCTGGTCGCAGTTACGGTAACAGCTACATTGTAGCTTCATGGCCTATACACTGCTATCTGATTGTACGCAGAACCTTGAAACACTAATTTATAACATTGTTTTTTATTAATTCACGATGAAGTCGTTTTGCGCCTTTGTTTTGTTTTGTTTTTTTAGATATTAGGGGTCTTGGGCTACCCTATACACAGCAGCAGATGCTCTTCTTTTGGTAACACAAGTCCATTATAATAACCCTTACCACGAGTTTGGTTTGTTTTTTGGTGTGTGATATATCTATTCTTTAGTATACCTTTACACATGGATTAATATGAATATTTGTTCTTGTGCGGCACTTGTTTGTTTTTCTATCTTTGTTTCACACGCCCAACACGCCTAGATTAGTGGAGAAAGCATACCTACCCCAATCTCACTTACGGGTAGGGGAAAACAGGGCTACTATTATTATAGTGTACCGACTTTTGAACTCCTCAAATACACATGAAGAGGAAACCTATAAGGTTTTGAATGCTCTCTACACTTAATTTTCATTGATAAACCTCTAATGTTTGCTGCTGCGTTAAAAAGTTTCACGACCTACATGATCTGAATAAGGAGAAAGCAAACACACTTCTGACTTTTAATTAAAAATTCTCTCCATGGGATCAATACCACAGTATAATCTGAATGTCTCCATTATCTGGACTGTGTGCGGTTTTTAGAACTGGAACAAATAGGAAAACGGTGAGAGACGTGGAAGTGTTTTTTAATGTCCTCTGTGTTAATTGTAACCATGTACGGTAACAAGGATGGGTTTGGTCACTTTGTATTCACTATAATCTTTGTATGTTTATCAATAATCAGTCTTATTCAACTACCTATTCATTATCTCTTTAAACATTTGCTTATTGAAAATATAAGGTTTCAAATGTTTTTTTATACATACTCACTAACTTCCCCTGTCCCAAATAGAAACACACTCTTCAATGTATTTTTGCAAAATAGCATTTTGTTGGCAATAGGTGAAATCTTCTCTCAGTAGACAGCCATGTGTTAATTTTAACAACAAAATTAAAACAATATGGTAAGTACTGTATGTCATCAATTAACAATCTTTTCTTTTATTTTTTTTTTAAAGGTCTGTCTTCATAATAAAAATGCAATGTTTTTATTAACTTGGTTCCATTTTTTGCTGTTTGGCTTGTTCTATGGTAATTGTAAGATAGGAAACAAGCAACACCTGGACTGATTAAAGGAACACACTCTAATATCTTCACAAAATAATAAGAAAAAACTAATTATTTACATAATTTATGGGAGATGTTAGGTACAGTCCTTTACAAGTGAACCATTGGCACATGTATTGTATCCATCTGTCAATGTCTTTTAGAATAAGTAAATGGTCTCACCCCTAGACCAGAGGCTAATACAGAACTGTAGTCATGCCAATAAGTAGCATATTAACGCTCTAATAAAATAGTAATTTGGAGAATGACCAATATAATAAAGATGCTTCATGAAAGGTATATTTAATGCATTCCTTTTATTCATAAGTTTCTGGCCTGACATTTAGTCCCTGGTTCAAGGTATTATTGCTAATGCATAAAATCATTAGTTTTTAATGAAATGATAATTAATTCCAATGAAAAAGGTCTGTAAAGGTTATAATTTCATTATTAACAATTTCCTGATGTTCACAAGTCCTGGAGTATGGGGCGACGAATTTCTCTGAACAGGGATAAAGCTCACACATTTTCTGATATTTGTCTATACAGTACAGTATAGATATTGCCACAAGCTTTTTCTCTACATCGGTAGAAAATAACCTGCAATTATTGTCAATTCTTCTCCTTACTTTCTCCTTGAGAAATTGAAGTTAGGGTAATTTAAATAAATTATGGAATTATTTTAAATCTAGAATATTAATATAGATTTATACTCATACTGTATTTTTATATGTAAAATAATTACAATTGCAAACAAATTACATACTTCCTTTTATGGGTATTGTTCTAATGTAAAGGCAAGGCGGGTACTCAAAATCAAAGAAATCATCTGTATAATGGAAACAAATATCTTTCAACACTTGGGAAGCAATACTATAGAAAACAAAGAAGCTCCAATGCACATCCATAGAAGAAATTATTTCGTTAGTTTCTATATTTTTTTGTTTCTTTTTTTTTTTTCTGGGGTTTTTTTTCCCTCTCATTATCAAGGATCATTTACAGTAGTTCAATCAGTTGGCCAAAAAACATTTCAAGGTAGACATTATTAGCATGCAAACACTACCAATTTATATGGTATCTTTGTATTTCTACCTCTGCAAAGAGAAATAGGAACACGACCATAATATAGCCTGTACAGAAAAGAGCCCAGGGACCATCAAATAAAGGTTAAGCCCCTTTCCTGGCAATTTTTCTATGTGGTTCATCTGGCCAACAGATTCTTTTGCTGATAACCAGGTCACGCCCGCGTCCTTCAGCGTCCTTCAAGCCGCTTGTTCTCCCATGCTGATCCAGGTTCGTCCTTCATCGTCCTCCTTCAAGCCGCTTGTTTCCTTTGCTGATACGGAGGTATTCCCGGCGTCCTTCAGCTTCCTGTTCCCCTGTGCTGAAGCAGAGGTTTCGTCCCTGCGTCCTTCAGCCTCCTGGATTCCCTGCACTAAAGTAGAGGTTCGTCCCTGCGTTCGGCGTCCCTGGATTCCTGCACTGAAGCGGAGGTTTCCCTGTATCTACAGTTCCGTGTTTCCTGGGCCTACTCTTTCCCTAAATAGAGAGGCCGTGTCCTTGTTCCTGCGCTGAAACAGTGGATTCCCTTGCCCGCTCAGGACTTTGCGTTGTATAGCACGGGTGCACCCGTACAGCAAGACGGTGTGCCATTCTGGTCTGCCTACCATCCCTGTGACCAGCACCATGGGCCATGGCGTCGCTCGCGCAAAGGCCAACCCCGCGCTCCTAAGCTGAAGCGGGTCTCTCTTATCTCCTTGTTGCCAACTCCGTGCATGGACAAGTTTTCCTGACGTCTCCTTGTTCTGACCCTGGCTTGTACAACGACGACGCTGTCTTCTCAATCCTGATCCTGCGACATACACTACGAACTGCGCAAACCCGGATCAGCCTGCGCTGGTCTCAGGTCCGGTGCTTTTACAACCCCACCTCAGCCTCGCGGTCCGGTCCTGGTTTGTGGCGAGCAGAACCTTGACAAGATCACCTATACCTGTGTTAAAACTTACTATTTATTAATAAACAATTAAAATGTGTTTATTGCAGCAATAATGTGAACCAAAGTAATTAAAATTATTAAATAAAAACGGAGAGGTTTTTATAGCCAGCGTACTAGGTGGTAACGCTTAGCTTGCCCTACATATGTTTCACCTGTAGTGGCTTCATCGGGGGCCATACCATCTAGGAGTAGTTTTCAAACGACATTAAATTGTAGCAAAATCACTACCACCTCTAGTATAATTATATAGTTGTGGGACACTCTAATTGACAATAGTGGTTTTGACCTACACTGTCAGTTTCTATTGGGTACACAGTTAACCTCTCCGTTTTTATTTAATAATTTTAATTACTTTGGTTCACATTATTGCTGCAATAAACACATTTTAATTGTTTATTAATAAATAGTAAGTTTTAACACAGGTATAGGGGATCTCTTGTGCGGCGTATAGGGAGCTTTTCTTTATCTTTTTGATCAACATTAACCTCTTCCCTGCCAGCACCACCTACGTACTTTATTGCAGTTTTTGTTCCTATATCACACAGGTTATAATATTTAGGTCTTCCCTCCTTTCACATTAGTATAGTGCAAGGTGCACACATTATGACCTTTTGGTCATTCCACCCCCCTTCTGACTAATTTTAAACAAATAAATTGCAAAGCCAACTTAATTTTAACAGCAATACCAACAGTTGTGGTTAATGGTGACCTTCAAAATTAATTTGGTTAATGAGGTAAAGGATATATAGGGTAGCTTTCACCTGATATGATAACCTGTAATCCCCCCGCGTATCCAAATGGCAGCAGATTAATTATTGCTGTGTTTGCTTGTCACTCAAATGGAACTAAGAGATATTTTCTTATTAGATCAGGATATTAGCTTAGCAAAAATAGAAGAGAGGAAATCATGGTGCAATACATTTAATAGTGGAACTGGTTAAAACAGTAATGCACTCACAGAAAAGCATTGGTGGGTCAGCTTTGTGAATAGCTTCCCAACTTTTGTTGACAGTCTGTGTCACCCCTCACTCTGGTCCGCCAGAAACTCTGCTCTCAATGGCGAAGATCCACAGCCTCTCTTATCTCCCGGCTTGTGCACAGCTTAGGAGAGGCAAGAAGCCAGTGGTATCTTCGGGCGAGTGTCTATGTCCTGCTCGCGATTGATCGCATGAGCTGCCGGTTCCCGATTGGCCAAGGGGATACAACGTGTCTCTCAAACTACGGTGTCTGTAAGGTTAAATCCAACGCGTTTCGCAAGATGCTTCATCTGCTGTTGAATATGGAGGAGGTGATTAAGAAAGACCAAGGGGAGTAAAAAGCACAACCAAACCTCCAAGCATGCACTCAGGCAGCACAATAAAAGATTATCTCAAAAAAGCAACTGGCAGACAATGAGATAAAGATACTTCAAAAGGGCATTGTCCCATTTTACCAGATGATAAATTACAGTATGAGATAAGAACTGTAGCATTGGTTAATTTTGTCCAATCATTGAAATTAATTTTTTTCTTTTTCACAACAAGTCAGGTAAGCAATATTCATACCTCTGGCATGAATATTACTTCTCTGTTCTTTTATCTAAATTAAGGAACAAATACTGTATAAAACAAATATATTGTTATTTCTAAGGAATATGTAGAAAGTGATATTAAGAGACTTACATGGAACAGTGGATCTAAAAAGTGGTTTCACAGTAGGGAAGAGAGAGAAAGGCATTATAAGTGGGCAAAATTGTCACAGAAATCAGTCGCGGATTGGCCAGTTCTTCTCAGCTGAGGAATTCTACGAATCAAACCCAAAAATGGAGATTCAATTGTTTTCTATCAAGTCCAATAGATTTGGAATCCGAATTCAATACCTGAATTATTATGGCATGAGATTATATAAATAGAGGTGCAGCCTCAGTTTAAGCCATTGTATTGTAGGCAGGGTTTGGCCATGGGATGGTTAGGGTTGCCGCTCCTGCTGCTTCTGCTATAGTACTGTAGGTCAAACATTTATACATTACTTACTTAATAAAACTTGTAGCTTAACCATTAACCTGTGACTGAGTGGACTGAACCTTATCTGTGTGGGCCTAGTCCACTCCCTGGGCTGATGCCTGGCTGGCCTCAGTGGCCTGCGCTCTTCTTCTATTATAATAAATTATATAGCAGTATATTAATATTTCTTTTATTACAGACTGTGATAGAGCACTGGCTCTCAGGGCACTTGAAGTTGGGTTTGTGGTGGGGGATAACGGTTCCATCTTGGTTATAGTCCTAAAACAAGGCAACATGACATACATTCCTTGTTTTGTACACATACTCAATTTAATAGACACCTAGCTCAGTGTAGGAATGTGCAGAGTATTTTGACAGTGTCCAGAAAAATATGTTATCCTTTAGCCAACTGTATAGGTTGCAGGAGCAAAACAACCAGCTTCGCACCAGGGAAAAATGGAGATTCCTACATACTGGAATTCAACATTATATATTCTTGAGTGTCTCCATGAGCAGCAGAAGTTAGTCAATGATTCTGTAATGAGCATGCCAGGAAGCTTGAGGAGGCCTTTCTACCGCCTAAACAGCGGCATCTGGTGGGAGAGCTGTGTAGGCTGTTGAGGCCCTTTAAAGAAGCCACAGCTCTAGTGAGCAGCGACCATGCTGGCATGAACCAGATCATCCCTGTAATTTCCCTCCTTGAAAAGACATTAATTGATATGTAGCATAATGTTGACAATGAGGATAATGATGATGAAATGGTGGAAATGGTTGCTAAATTGCTAGAATGCCTGATAGAGGACACCCCATGTGTCAGTATCAAATGAAGATGAATATCTTCAGGCTACATTTTTAGACCCTCGCTTCAAAAACAGAATGAAATTCTTTTTGCCCCATGGTGAAGAGACTGTGACAAATTAGACAGAGAAGCTAATTGATTATGTCTAGGCAGCGTAGGAAAAGGAGGAAAGGCAGAGAGAGGAAGCCAATGAAAGTTCACAGAGGGCAGCTTCACTGGGCTTACATTCCACACAGAAACCGACAACACAGTGGTCATCATTACCACTTTATTCCTCTCAAGCCTCAAGTCAAGTGGGTTCTGATAGTGATGGTGATGTGGGTGGCGGTGGCAGCAAAGCAGAAGTCATAGTCCATCACTATGGGAGACGCTATATCACTGATTCGCACTAACACAGAAACAGCAGACATCTCTAATACTACTAGAGCTATGGGTATGGTGGTGGCAAATATGGGTGATTATGCATTCTTGACATCTGACTCTGATCCCTTTGACTACTAGGCTGCTAAAACAGAACAATGGTCTGCTCTTGCACAGGTGGCAGTGGAGTTGCTGATTTCCCCTCCTGCTAGTGTCTTGTCCGAGAGAGTGTTAAGTGCAGTGACCCAATTGTTACAAACACTATCACAACACTACCAGTGCCACAACCACTCTAACACTACCAGTAATGTAGCACTTTCAAAATACCATGCAACAAAAACTGCCATCCTGTGTCCAGTATCTGTGCCCATGGCAGAGATGTCAATTGGCACAACTAGTACCAGTGGTGGCGTTGGTCAGTGTGTTGCAGTGGAAGGTTGGCATTGGCTAAGCTCTTGACTTTTTGTGTTTATTAATATATGTATGTCTGACTCCTAAACTCTTACATCTCTCAGTAACACACGGGTTGGAGGACGGGCACCAAAAACAAGGACATATTCTTCTTTATTAAAATTTTGCTTACAATAATGATTAAGCTGAGAACACTAACTCAGCACTCTTTGGCTCGTATACATTGTCACAGGAGACCAGGAACTTTTAACACCTTTTATATTTGTAACGGGATCATGCATTAGGCAAAACAAGGTAGTAGAATCAAAATGTAGTCTATTTCGGTAAACCCATGTAAAACAAGAAGAATTACACAATATACAGGTAAAAGTATACTTACTGGGGGGTCTAGGGGGAAAATCTAGGCTTTCCTAAGTGCAGGGAGCCCGCTTGGATGAGCTTCCATGATGTGATATACACCCGGCTCTCCTGTCCTCTTTTTGGCTTCAATTCCTAGCCGCGACTGCTACGTTCGATTTGTAGAACTTGGCCACAAAGGACGGAACTTGGTCTCTGTGAGGCAGACTTTCCTGGCTTCAAAACGAAGCCGGTTGCTCTGTTATTTGCAACAGAGCAACTTTGAAAAGCCTGCTTTGAATAGCCTGCATTGAATCATAGAACTTATTATCTGGGTGTTCTGGTTCTCATCCTCAGCCACCTCTTTACATACACTTTACATACACATATCCTTAGCATGGAGGTTGGAGCGACCAATCAGTGTGTGGGTACCTTATCCAACTAACCAACAGAAACAGGGGCTCATCTCCTGGCTGACGTCAGAGGAGGGGGTGTACCAAGCCGGCTTGGGATGCCCAGTGGGCGGGACATACGAAATGACCAATTGGAAATGCGCCGACATTTTGCCGCTTACCCCAGTCAAACCATTGCCATCTACTGGGCAAACTCTACTAAGTCTAGCAGGGGGTCTCTGTTCTTGTGGGCACCTTAAGCAGATGCCCTGGCTGACTGCATATAGCCTTATAATAAATGTATAAAAAACAGAAAATATATTTTAATACATGGGGGACTTTGGAGAGACTCATGACTGTAAGGGAAATAGGACTGAGATATTGGGGCTCGAAAACCAAGAGTCTGGGGGACACCGGGCAGCCCTGGTATAATTCCACCCGGGTACTGGCAAATCATGCCTGCTCGCCAGGTAGAAATAAGGTACTACCGGTAGCTACTGCCCCCGAACTCCTGCAAACAAAATAATTGTATTCTTACCCAAGTATCCCACCTAAAACTTATATTCAGAACGTTTCATGAGTCTGGGGCAAAGGGAACATGGAAAGTGGAAAAGCAGGGGTCACTTTAACTTAAGTACAACCAAAAAAGGATGATGAAGAAATCATTCCAAGATTCCTGTTTGCTGCACTCTGTCTGATCATGTATATTGACTTACAACTGAATAGTCCAATGTATGTACGTGTTATATAGTGGTAGGTATAATTGACTTGTAGTGATTGCTCCCCATACCGTAGGATTTCAAATACTAGTAAAAGCCAATAGGTTGGCCAAACTCATAAAACTTTATTATAATATTGACAACGACGAAACAACAGTGATATAGTCATATACAGTATATATATGTGTGTGTGTGTGTGTATATGAAAATATATATATATATGTGTGTGTGTATATGAATATATATATTCATATATATATACATACACACACACACACACACACATATATATACTGTATATGACTATATCACTGTTGTTTCGTCGTTGTCAATATTATAATAAAGGTTTATGAGTTTGGCCAACCTATTGGCTTTTATATATATAATATATACATGTACAGTGTTCAAAGATAAAAAAAATCCGCAATAAAAAGTAGGTGGGTGCTAGTTAAGATCAGTATAGTGCAATTTTTCTACCACAATGGCATATATTGCATAGCTACCCAAGATCGGCTAGATTCATGATGGCTTAGGAGAAATATAGTCCTAATACATATTAAATGGTTAGAACCTCATGGTTAGACTCATAAACCTATTAGTATAGCAATAGCCACCAAAATAGTTACATTGGGTGAGCAATTGAATCAGCACATATCAGAATGACCTAATATTCAACACATATAGTTTGTGTATGCCGAACACAACGGCACATGAGCCTATATCCGCACAGTAAGCCCCATTATTTCCTGCCTAAATGATTCACACACATATAAACAGTGAAGGCTGTGTAATTGAAAATAGGGCTTATAGGTAATCTTGTATGAGAGTGCCCTATTGTGCAGCATGTATCAAATTTTATCTGATTCAATACAGGCACTGATTACAAAGCACATGTATTAAGCAAGCCAATATCCACATAAATAGCCCTATTAGCTCATAGCATTCATTATGTAAGGTGCTCAAATATATCAGTGCACAGCTCCTACATAGAGATCGATGTTAAGTATAATAATAATGTAGCTATAATCTATGAGCCCTCTTGCTACAATTTAACCAGGTGAAGATACACATAACATAATTGCTATACAACCACAGTGTATCCAGAAGCCGATCCATCCTACTCCCTCTAGGACGCCAACGCAGTGATGTCACGACTTGACCTACGTTTCGCGCAGCGAGTACAATCTTTCTCAAGGGAAGGAGTTCAGTATTCCGTCCATAAGCATCATTTATAGCTCCGCAAGGAGGCATGACTACAACAATCATCTATCGCCATTTGGCAAATAAACAGAGGCATGCCTAGGTGTAGCGAACACCTAACAGAATTGTAATGTCTTGTTGAAAGAGGAAAAAACTTGTACTTAAAGTGATAGTCACCAAATGTATGAGTGGACTGTAGTACAGTCATATTGCATAGCTAACTTGTATCCATTCTATAAAGCTATACAGTGAGTAATCAACAGAATACTTAGTATAGGCAGAGCGTCCATATCGATATGAATAGGCATTGGTTAAAGTTGAAAATGTACAGATTAAACCAAAAGTCTTCATTTAGAACTATATATTCTTAATACTGACTTGTATCCCTCCTGATAGCTGCATACATCATGTATTCTCCATTCCAAGGTCAACATTTAATAGATCAATATAGGTGATTTTAACATAGTTGATTTAGCATGAAGGAGTGTGCTGACCTGTTTTGTCCGCCCTTGTTAGATCAAAACAAACATCTAAGTTTAAATGGTATATAACTGGATCCCCTCCTTGAAAACTGAAATTACTTAGTAAATGCAAGACCACAAATATACATTGAAATCCTACAGAAATGGAGAATATATGAAACCCTCATTAAGGCCAGCGGGACTAAGTGTCTTCAGTGTGTAGATCCATTTACACTCTCTCTGGAGTAACCTTCTGTCCCTGTCGCCTTTTCTTGGACCCCAAGGTATATGTTCAATACCAATGAACTTAAGTACATCACTGATACCATTATGTTCTGCCAACACGTGTCGTGAAACCGGTGTATCTATACTATAATGAATTGAATCACAATGTTTTAGTATCCAGATCTGAAATGCTCTGTGGGTCTTGTCCACATATAATTTACCACAGAAGCAGATGATCAAATATATAACACCAGTGGTATTGCAATTAATGAAATCCTTAATAGTATATATCTTTTGTTCGTTGGTATCAGGAAATTCCTTGGTTGTAGGTACCCCTCTGCAGGCCTTACACCTGCCACATGGGTGTGATTTTGGTTTTGTACCTAACCATGTTCTTTTGGGTTTTACCTGAAAGTGGCTCTGTACCAAAAAGTAATTTAGGTTTCTACTTCTCCTGCAGGTCATTTGAGGACCTGGTTTTAGGACTTTATTTAGGTCTTGATCATTCATCAGTATATGCCAGTGTTGGCGTAAGATATTATTAATTGCTCCCCACTGGTCACTTTACATATCTATAAACCTTATAGTGTTAGTATCACTATCATTTCCTGCTGGTGATTCGTTTATTAATAGATGTGTTTGTTCTGCTCTGGCTGCCCTTTTATATGCTTTCCTGATATTGGTTGTAGGATATCAACGGTCCAAGAACCTTTTAGTCATCACTGCTGCTTGGGATTTGAACTCATTTAATGTTGAACAATTTCTTCTGAGACGTAAAAACTGCCCTGTGGGGATAGCTCTGATGATATGCTTGGGGAGATGGCTATCCAATCTTAGTAAATTATTGGTAGCTGTACTCTTCCTAAAAATAGTTGTCTCTAACTTGCCTAATAGTTGTCTCTAACTTTAATATATACTCACACACAAACACACACAAAGGGAATAATGGAGCTTTTCTCAAATTATTAGCAGAACAATATTTATTATGCTACTGCCTATTACACATAAGCATATATTTAAAACAGTTAATAATGTGATTCACAACAGCTACAATTATAAAAAAAAATCACCTTGCGGTCAAAAAGAACAAATTCCACTATTAGTAGAGAAATAGACATATAAAACATATTAAATTGAATTAAATAAACTGATTTGGACCAGCTATATGCTTATATATAATAGGTAGTAGCCTAATAAATATTGTTCTACTAATAATTTGAGAAAAGCGCCTCTTTTTGTTGTTCACATTCATTTTTTTTTCATTTGATTTTATCCAATTTAGAGGCTGCAAATGTCTCATTAACAGATTCCTGTACTGTACGTCAGTTCTGATTTGTATTGTTATTATTCGTTATTTCTTTTTTCGACTGGGACTTCATAATTGTTTATATTTTCACATTCACTCCTCGGCACATTTATACTCATCAGTTTTCACATTTATACCTGGATTTAGCACTGTTACATTTTTTTCTTTCTGTAAAGTATGTATGTAACCTGTCCATGTTTTGTGAGGGTAAAGTTATGATCTAAGATCTCTTATGTTAGAATTATTTGTATGTAACCGTTGTTCAATTATTAGTAACATATGCTCAGGTCAATTGAACAATTAGGCCAATTGTTGAGACTATAAAAGACTCAGATCCCAGTGATCGTATCATTCTCCCTGATGAAGTGACACTGTCTAAGACCATTTGATGACAAAATATACAAATTGATGGCGTTTCAAAGTTTGTTTTTCCCGTGTTTCATTTTGTGTTATGAATGTAATCAAGAAATTAGGTTTACTCGCTCATCCAACAAAACGGTATAAAATACAGGCATACCCCGCATTAACATACGCAATGGGACCGGAGCATGTATGTAAAGCGAAAATGTACTTAAAGTGAAGCACTCCTTTTCCCCACTTATTGAGGCATGTACTGTACTGCAATCGTCATATACGTGCATAACTGATGTAAATAACACATGTTTAACAGGCTCTATAGTCTCCCCGCTTGCGCACAGCTTCGGTACAGGTAGGGAGCCGGTATTGCTGTTCAGGACATGCAGACAGGCGCATGCGAGAGCTGCCGTTTGTCTATTGAGCTAGATGTACTTACTCGCGAGTGTACTTAAAGTGAGTGTACTTAAACCGGGGTATGCCTGTATAGCGTTTTCCTAGTAATTAGTATTGTTGTATTAGTTTGTGTACTTATGTTTTGTCACTGTTTATTACATTTATCATTATCTTTTTTGCATGATTATTCCTTGTCTCCAGAGGAGCTTAGATTATTATGCTCTATTTTACCTTTGAGCAGTTAATCTATTAATTTGGCATTACGCAGCTATTATATATTTCAGAATTGCTGGTCTCTGATGTGGGATCCTGCAGACTGGACTGTGCTTTCTCTCTGTATGTCCTCAGTTTGAACACGCAATCCAGCCTACAGATTCCTGAAGGCCATTGTTTTCTATAATACTTGGTACCTAGTTAAGACACTTCAAGGTTGTGTAATTTTTTCTTTAATCTTTGGAACTAATAAAGGTCAAATAGCTAATATACCTCTGGCGAATACAGCTCTGACATGTAACAGGGAAGCAGGGCTTTATATAGTTTTAGTTGGTTTATATAGGGATACATGTCCTGGCAAAGGGTGGTGGTTAGCTATCTGATGGAGGGGTGGGAGTGGGTGTAACCTCTTGCATCCCTTAGTGGTTAGTAAAGCATTTTACTGCAGATGTACTGTATAGACCCATTCCTAATTTGGTTTTCTCTAAAGCTTTCCTACTTTTTCGTACCAATTTTGCATGTTTGTTTAGGACTGCTATTTGTTATTGCTATACAAATGCATAACTGTAAGTTTGTCTATATTTAACTTTATCCGTCCATGTTCCTTGTTTATCTAAGACATTCTGTAAATACTTGTCAATCAGGTCTTGCACTTTGTTCCATCCTGCTCAGCTTGGTTCCCATTTCCAAGTGATTAAAGTAAGATAAATATCAGTGGTTATAGTATTGAAACTTGTGACGCTTCATTTATCACTCTAGGGAAGTGTATCTAATATGAATATGTTCCATTCAAACTACGTTCTGCTTCCTCTCCTTTATTCAACTCTGCATCCAAATGCATTTCCTTATTTTGTGCAGCCGTCTTTGCATAGAATTTTACACACACTGCAAAACCTTAACTCAGGTTACATAGTTACATAGTTACATAGTAGATGAGGTTAAAAAAAGATATACAGTATGTCCATCAAGTACAACCTATGCTAAAAGTAGACGACAGATACTTTATCCTATATTTGTACTTACTGTACAGTATATTGATCCATATTCTTGTTTATTTCTTCAGTAGTGCAGGAACACCATAATAATATAAGATTAAGTTAAAACGAAATAAGTGATGCCCCTTTTAAAAAACAAAAACACATCATTAAAAGCATTTATTGTAGCATTATTCAATACTTGTAAATGTTCCCTTGTTTCATTTACAATGGAAGCTTAAAAATGGGTATATTGTTTGCTGCCAAATGTTAATGTAATCCGACGTATGCTTGGGATGTGGGACTATTTCACTGAATTTCGTGAATCAGGCGAAAGTTCCCTATACTTTTTAAAGAAAATTTGCACAAAAACAACAGACTTCACAAATAGTTTGCTAAGCATTAAAAAGTCAATGTGCCTTGGAAATTTGAAAGGATGTCTCTTAATTTCTCCAGAGACTATAAAATAGGGTTCACATGCCATTTGAGGAGTTGGGACTGGGAGAGTTAATATACAATGATAAATCCACAGTGGCAGTGAAAATAAAAGGATGTTTTGTGGGTCGGGAGGCTGGTGTGGGGATCTTCGTCATGGCAGGAAACCACTAGTATGGAGTGGGAGCATAGAGAAAGACTAGTAAAACATACTTCTACTTCAAGTTGTACTTAAGTCTTAGAATCCTTTTAGTCCTAAAAGAATTCAAATGAAAGGGAGGTTTAATCATCATCATCATCACCATCATCATCATCACCATCACCATCACCATCACCATCACCATCACCATCACCATCACACTCTCTCTCTCAGACACACTCTCTCTCTCAGACACACTCTCTCTCTCAGACACACTCTCTCTCAATCTCTCAGAGACACACTCTCACTCTCTCAGACACACTCTCTCAGACACACCCTCTCAGACTCTCTCACTTTCAGACACAGTCTCTCAGACACACTCTCAGACACACTCTCTCAGACACACTCTCTCAGACACACTCTCTCAGACACACTCTCTCAGACACTCACACTTGGAAAGGCAGGAGATCCATGCAGGCGGCTCCTTGCACACAGATACTGATACACACACACACACACACACAGATACTGATACACACACACAGATACTGATACACACACAGATACACACACATGCACACGCACACACACAGATACACACACACACACATACACACACAGATACACACACAAACATATACACACACACATATACACACCCACACACACACAGATACACACCCACACCCACACACACACACACACACACACACACACACACACACACACACACACACACACACAACACACACACAGATACACACACACAACACAAGTGGAGAGCGTGGAGAGCAGAGACCAGAGACGGATGTGAGTGACTTTATGGGGGGGAGGAAAGCAGGAGATCCGTGCAGGCAGCTCCTTGCACACAGTCACTGATACACACACATACACACAGATACACACACACACACAACAAACAACAAGATTGACTGATACACACACACCAATAACAGACACACCACACCACAGTATACACACACACACAAACACACACACACACCACCACACACACACAACACCACACCACACACACACACACACACACACACACACATAGAGAGATACACACACCACACACACACACACACACACACCACAGATACACATACACACACACACACACACACACAGATACACACACAAGGCAGGAGATCCGTGCAGGCAGCTCTGCCACAGTCATGATCACACATACACCAGATACACAACACAACACCACACAACACACCACACACACACACACACACAACACACACAGATACACACACACACAACACACACAGATACACACACACACACACAGATACACATACACACACACACACACACACACACACACAGATACACACACAAGGCAGGAGATCCGTGCAGCAGCTCCTTGCACACAGTCACTGATACACATACACACAAGAGTAACACACAAACAAAAACCACACACACACAACACAGATACACACACACACACACAACACACAGAGATACACAACACACACACAGATACACATACCACACAAACACACACACACAACAGATTACACACAACAGATACAAACACACAGATACACCACACACAGATACACACACACACACACACACACACACACCACACACACCACACACACCCACAGATATACACACACATAACACACAACACACACACACAGTATACACCACAGATAAACCACAACACACAGTGGAGACCGAGAGCGACGGAGTGAGTGAATTGGAGATCTGTGCAGAAAGCTCCTTGCCTCCCCCTGCACACACCGCCAGGACAGGCAAGTGTACAACTCTCCACCCCCTAACTTCTCCTATCACCCGGGGCAGAAGGGGATGGGACACCACGCAGCCACCAGCAGACAGAGGAGCCAGGAGCGGGAAGGTAGACACATACACTCATCGTGTGCTCTGCACAAAGCGGAAGCCCCGCCCCCAGCTTCCTCTGACCTGCAGCCAATCCACTGTGGCCCTGGCCGGCATTAAGGAGGGATGGTGGGTAGGGGAGGGATAATCGGAGGGATGGTGGGGAGGGATAATCGCGGCGCCCCTCTAGGCAAGCCACGGCGCACCAGGGTGCCGTGGTGCACAGATTGGGAACCACTGGATTAACCTATGAATTATGTAATTGATTGGAATCAAAGGGCATTAGTGCAGTCTTCCCTTGAATAGTAATAGTAACCATGATTAACAACATACCCAAACAATT
Organism: Ascaphus truei; assembly: GCA_036426205.1. Lineage (NCBI taxonomy): Eukaryota > Metazoa > Chordata > Amphibia > Anura > Ascaphidae > Ascaphus > Ascaphus truei. The sequence continues at coordinate 170,660 of WSYH01000216.1, read as the reverse complement.
GTCATTTAAATAACTTTATCTAACATAATTATATATCATTTTTTTAATTACTATGTTAACATTGCTAACATTTTTTTTTCATTTTTTTACATTTATTTTCATTTATGGTTTCATTGTATTTTTTTATATATTAAAAATAACAAACTAAGAAACAAAACAGGAAAAGGACTGAGGAGGGTACAGTAGGCTCAGTAACAGTAACACTTGAGAAGAACCAAAGCAGCAGGATTTAAATATGTCAGAGGAAAAATGTCATGAAGAAAGCAGCAGAAAAAAAATAGCATGTGCATTTGGATGTTTGAAAAAGGACATACAGGGGCCTATTCACAAAGCGGTGATAAAATCGATGCATTGTCTGGCGACTATGCATTGATTCATCACGTACTAAGTGGGCGATTCACCAAGCAGTGAGATTTTGCGCCCGATTGGGAAATTTGATAAAAAAGAAGCCACACGGGGGATTCACTATGAAGTGAAGTGCATTTGAGTAGGTGCAGGCAAAAACATGCCCAATCACGCAAGCTGTTGTTTCACCCCTGCTATCGTGCTTAAAAATCTAAAGCTGATTGAAAAAAAAAGCAGCCTGTAAGAGCTGCATGGAGACGCTGCGTCTCCATGCACGGCTCTTACAGGCGATCGATCATACAGTATACATATACATTTTAATACTAGTGTACATATGCAGGGTGTCTCCTGAGCTGAACCGCATTGTTTCAGCCTCAGGACTCCTTACTTCATGAGATACAGGCCACGTTATGGGGTGCTGTTATCCCCTGTGCTTTTAATGGTCCCACGTCCCATGACCAGGGGATTTAAATCCTGCAGGGGGATACAGGCACCACACAACTGGGGCCTGTATTTCATGAAGTAGGTGGTCCCCGAGGCTGAAACCAATGCGGTTCAGCTCAGGAGACACCCTGTTCATCTAGACTAGTATAAAAACATAAATACCAATAAACAATAATTCATTACCGTAGCGGCTATCCGCTATGGTAATGAAGCTGCATGAATATAATTTTTATTAATAGTGTGCACGAGCAGGGCGTCTCCCGAGATGAACAACATTGATGTCAGCCTCGGAGACCCCAACTTCCCGAGTTACAGTCCCAGATATGGGGTGCCGGTATCTCCTCCATTATTTCAATGTCCTGCATCATGTTACGCTGACGCTTTAAAAATGGCAGCGACACTGGTATCCGATGCCCCATTCCAGGGTCTGTAACTCAGGAAGCAGGGAGTCTGTGAGAAAGAAATCAAAGCGTTTCAGCTCAGGAGACCCCTGCTCCCGCACACTATTAAAAAAAAAAAGACATTAAAGCAGCTTCATTACCTTAGCGGCTAGCCGCTAATGCAATGAAAGGGTTAAGGTCCTAGGGGCAATTGCCCCCAATAAAACTTGCAATATGTGCTACCCACCCACCTCCTGTGCCGCCAACAACCCCTATACCCCCCTAACATACATTACATTTATGGGGGGGTTAAAGCATAGGAATGTTACTATAGGCCGGTGGGGCCCTTTGGTGATCCCTGCGGGTGTCCGGGGGTATCTGCTGGCCAGTGGTACCAATCCTGTGCTTTAAAAAAACACAACGGATTAACACAATAGGGGTCCCTGGCAGTCCCATTCAAACTGAAATATACATATTTATCAAATAAATACCAAATACCAAATAAGTATACAGTACATGGGAAGGATGTTGATCCAGGGATTAATCTGATTGCCAATTCTTGGAGTCAGGAAGGAATTATTTTTCCCTTTGAGATATCATTGGATGATATTACTGGGGTTTTTTGTTTGCCTTCCTCTGGATCAATAAGTAAGTATAGATAAAGGATAAAGTATCTGTTGTCTAAATTTAGCATAGGTTGAACTTGATGGACGTACATCTTTTTTCAACCTCATCTACTATGTAACTATGTAACTTTATAATAAGAAGAAGACACTGAAAGAGCCACATTACAATTTACAGATGAAGAAAAAGATTTTGGATATTTTTTTTACCTGTGGCCCGTTGCTGTTTGGGATTGTGAATTGGTTCAAGAGTTTGCGGTAAACACGGGAATCAGAGAGTGAAGACATCTAAAGTTAAGGGGGGAAAAAGAATGTACAGATGTAGCCACGAGTATCCTAACACGCCTTCGAAAATCTACGGCAATCTCCCAGTAATGCTGCAACATTTCTGTGAGATTTCTGCAGCCAGACTAATGGCCCATCGAATTAACACAGCGGGGGTTCTTCCAGTCCCATTCAGTTTGAATGGGACTGCCAGGGACCCCTCCTGTGTTAATCCGATGGGCCATTAGTCTATTATCACCGGGTAAGACCTTTTCAGAGGAGGACTCCTGAGGAAGCTGCTATCTGTGCAGTGAAACGCGTAGAGTGTGGCTGATAGGTGGTCTCAAGAGAGGACAGAGGATAATCTGTGGGCGGGCACGGACAGATGTACTGACGCAACCGGAAGTGATGTCACGCGGTGAAGCGAGGAGCAAAGGTAACTGGGGATCTGGCGGAACTGAACAGCGGTGAGATCGCGACTGACCGCAAGCTTGTACAGCCTATTGTACACTGTGTTTTTACTATTGAGAAAGTGTAAGCCTTTATTTGTTATTTGTTGTGTTGTGAATATATTTTAAAGTTGACCTGCACATGGCTCTGCCTTTTCTGTTCCTGAGCTCATAGGACTGCATGCATCATACCATCCGTTGATCATTGTGCCACTGTTTGTATTCTTGCCTAGAACTCCTGCTCCATTGTGAGTAGGAAATTTAGAGACCCCCTGATCACATCTTTTTTATCACTGTATTAGCTTTATTGCATTTGTGATTTTTTTCTTTTTCATATGGCTTTATCACCGCTCCCCTGAGGTTTAGAGAGTATACGTTGGGCAGGATTCTGGAAACAGGCCTTTTCAAGGGCTGAGTGGATATTTTTGCCCTTATTATCACTATACACCAATGCACTTTAATTTGGTGGTGGTATATATCACGTTAAATATATTATATTAATTATATTTATTATCACTGTATTATTTTGCGATAAGTTTTGTTCTATACACTATTTATTATTTACACATTATTGGTGAAGGGAGTGTTTGAGCGCCATCCAGTGTCTTTTCCAGTGATTTAAACAGCCCAGTGATTTTCTTTCCCGGCGCTTAGTGCATAGGCCCCATATACTGTAATAATTATCCGACTATTATTTTTCTGTTAATTCTATATTTTTTATTATGTGTTTGGTTTATTTTATAACTTTACATTTATCTATTTAGTTTTTTTTTTAATTATGAAGAACTTTGTGTAATATTGTGAGAAAAGTGCTCTAAAACTAAAGTTATAATAATACAAATTATTATAATTATAGCTTAGCCTCCCGGCCGCTCCTTCTTTTTCCTGGGCCTTTCCAGTGTCAGTCCTGTTAGGTGCAGGCAGTGGAAAGGTTAATTTCTTCTTTAGGCTCTGTGTGTTACAGACTTGGACACAAATCTGGTATCCAAGGACAGGCCTAGCAACCACCAGAGAGTGTCAGCCTGAGAGAAGGATACTGATTGGTTCATCTGAAGGCAGTGATAACCAATCAGTATTCAACCTGTTCTGATATGGGGCAGGGTTCCAACCCCCAATCTCAGGTTATAAATCCTGACACTCTCCTAAATTCAGGGGAGTAGAAGAAGAAGTTCTGGAAGGAGTTCAGTTATCTCCGGAGTATGATCCTGATCCCCTCCATTTGTGGAGAGGGGAGCCTCTTCCTCCCATCCACTACGATATGGGAAGAAAGGGGAACAGGCCTGAGTCAGGGCTCTGACCAAGAGATGGGAACAAGGAGAGAAAAGGGATGCATCTGTGTTGCTGTAGGATAATCATCTATCTGCAATAAAGCCAGTTGTACCCAGCATCATTGTAATTACTGTCTGCTGCCTGCTGAGAAGAAAGATCAAGGTGTCAGCATGGCTCATTCTCTGCCCCTGCAGAGAACCTGTGTTGACTGGAGGCGCTGCACCACTCAGGAATAAAAGGTAACCTGCATCATTGTTCTGGCTCTCCCCACACCATCGCAGAGCACACAGCCCTCCTGTTCACCAACAGGTCACATCCCAACGCAACAAAACAAAACAAAGTACGAAACGCTCATCGTGAATTAATAAAGACAATGTTTATAAAATAAGTGTTTCAAGGTTCTGCGTATATCATATAAGAAGTGTATAGGCACATGAAGCTACAATGTAGCTGTTACCGCTAACTGCGACCAGGAACTGCAAAGGGATTCTTTCATCAAGGGTCTCGCTTCTTATCCCGCACATTCAGCAAAGGTAGAGCAGCAACCGATGGACCGATATTCAGGCAGTCTTTCAAACAGTCCCAGAGTCCAAATTGGTGCGTCAATGCACCCGATGGAACCAGAGAGCAACCAGCTCAATCTCGCGAAAGCCGGTGCACATTCCCGGTCTCCGCCCCATCACTGTGGGTCGATGAAGATTGAGATGCAGGCGACAGCGCCGAGGAAGGCGGTTGATATATAGCATCTAACGCAGAGGGACACGAAATAATCAATATCCTTAGAAATCAAGGAGGTTAAAATAGGTAGTTGAGTGGTAGCTTTCCAACGCGTTTCGTAGCACTCGGGCTACTTCTTTTTTCCCTGAAGAAGAGTAGCGTAGAGTACGAAGCGTTGGAAAGCTACACATCAACTTCCTATTTAACCTCTCTTGAGTTCTAATAAGTTATTGATATTTGTGTCCCTCGCGTTATACGCTATACGATCAACCGCCTCCTCGGCGCATGCGCTGTGAGTCATCAATCTTCGTCAACGCACAGTGAGGCACGGAGACCGGCGGACCAGTGCACGTGCTTTACGAGATTGAGCTGGTTGCTCTCTTGTTCCATCGGGTGCATTGACGCACCAATTTGGATACTGGGACTGTTCGAAGACTGTGATATCGTTTCATCGGTTGCTGTTCTTCCCTTCTGAATGTGCAGGTAAGTAGCGAGACTCTTGATGAAAGAACCATTTGCAGTTTTGGCGCAGTTAGCGGTTAACAGCTACATTGTAGCTTCATGTGCCTATAAACTTCTTATATGTTGTACGCAGAACCTGAAAAACTAATTTTAAACATTGTTTTTATTATTAATTCACGATGAGCGTTTTGCACTTTTGTTTGTTTTGTGTTTTAGATATTAGGGTTTGGGTACCCTATACACAGCAGCAGATGCTCTCGATTGGTAACACAGTCCCATTATAATAACTCACTTACCACGAGTTTGTTTGTTTTTTTGTGTGTGATATATCTATTCATTTAGTATCACCTTTACACACTTGATTATATGAATTTTCTTTTGCGCACTTGTGTTTTTTCTATCTTTGTTCACAGCCCAACACGCCTAGAAGTAGCTGGAGAAAGCATACCTACACCATCTCACTTACGGGTAGGGGAAAACAGGGCTACATAATTTATAGTGTACCGAGCTTTTGAAACTCCATAAATACCATGAAGAGGAAACCTATAAGGTTTTGAATGCTCTCTACACTATATTCATTGATTGAAAAATCTAATGTTGCTGCGTTAAAAAAGTTCACGACCCTACATGATCTGATAAGGAGAAAGCAAACACACTTTGACTTTTATAAAAATTCTCTCCATGGATCAATACCTACAGTATAATTGAATGTCTCCATATCTGGACTGTGTGCGGTTTTTAGACTGGAACAAATAGAAAAACGGTGAGAGACGTGGAAGTGTTTTAATGTCCTCGTGTTAATTGTACCATGTACGGTAACAGGATGGGTTGGTCACTTGTATTCACTTATAATCTTGTATGTTTGATCAATAATCAGTCTTATTAACTACCTATTATTATCTCTTTTAAACATGCTTATGGAAATATAAGGTTTCCAATGTTTTTTTTTGATACATACTCTACTACATTCCCTGTCCAAATAGAAAACACATCTTCAATGTATTTTTGCAAAATAAGCATTTTGTTGCAATTAAGTGAAATCTTCTCTCAGTAGACAGCCATGTGTTAATTTTACAACAAAATTAAAACAATATGGTAAGTACTGTATTACTCAATAAACAATCTTTTCTTTTTATTTTTTTAAAGGTCTGTCTTCATAAATAAAAATGCAATTTTTTATTAACTTGGTTCATTTTTTGCTGTTTGGCTTGTTCTATGGTAATTGTAAGATAGGAAACAAGCAAACCTGGACTGATTTTAAAGAAACACAACTTAATATATTCACAAAAAATAAATAAGAAAAAACTATATTTACATAATTTTATGGAAGGATGTTAGGTACAGTCTTTACAAGTGAACCATGGCAATGTATTGTATCCATCTGTCAAAGTCTTTTAGAATAAGTATAATGGTTCAACCCTAGACCAGAGGTAATAACAGAACTGTAGTCATGCCAATAAGTAGCATATTACGCTCTATAAAATGTATTTGGAGAATGAACCACAATAATAAGAAAGTGCTTCATGAAAAGATATATTAATGCATTCCATTTTATTACATAAGTTCTGGCCTGACATTTAGCCCTGGTTAAGGTATTATTGTAAGCTAAAATCATTAGGTTAATGAAATGAAATTAATTCAATGAAAAAGGTTGTAAAGGTTATAATTTCATTATTAACAATTTCTGATGTTCACAGTCTGGAGTATATGGGGCGACTAGAATTTCTCTGAACAGGGATAAAAGCTCACACAGTTTTCTGATATTTGTCAACAGTACAGATAAGATATGCACACAGCTTTTCCTCACAACGGTAGAAAATAACACTGCAATTATTGTCAATTACTTCTCCTTCTGAGAATTGAAGTTAGGGTAGATTTAAATAACTAGAATTTTTTAAATCTAGAATAAAATACATTTTATACATATACTGGATATTATGTAAAATAATTACAAATTGCAAACAAATTACATACTTCCATTTATGGGTATTGTTTAAATGTAAAGGCAAGGCGGGTACTCCAAAATCAAAGAAATGCATCTGTATATGGAAAAAATAGATCGTTCAACGAACTTGGGAAGCAATACATAGAAAACACAGAGCTCCAATGCACATCAATAGAGAAATTATTTCGTTAGTTCTATATGTTTTTTTCTGTTTTTTTTTCTGGGGTTTTTTCCTCCTTATCTAGGATCATTACAGTAGTTCAATCAGTGCCGAAAAAACATTTCACGGTAGACATATTAGCATGCAAAACACTACCAATTTTATATGGTATCTTTTGTATTTCTACCTCTGCAAAGAGAAAATAGGAAACACGACATAATATAGCCGTAACAGAAAAGAGCGCCAGGGACCAGCAAAATAAAGGTTAAGCCCATTTGGCAAATTTTCTATGTGTTCATCTGGCCAAACAGATTCCTGAGCTACCCGTTGTTACATTCCCAGTAGCCATTACACCATGTAAACTGTATTCTTATTCCTGTTTTATAATGTATTGATTGTTAAAAAAATGGGATTTGAAAGCACAGCCAAAGTCTCTGGACATGCTGGGCTGTTGTTGTGACCCACCTTAGCGGCCATGTGTCTGCAGAAATGGCTATGCTGGAAAGGGAGGTGGAGGCATGTTGTACTCGAGCCTAGGGAACTGTGATGCGTCAATGCACCCGATGGAACCAGAGAGCAACCAGCTCAATCTCGCGAAGCAGCGTGCACCATCCGGTCTCCGCCCCTCACTGTGCGTCGATGAAGATTGATGATGTCAGGGCGCATGCGCCGAGGAAGGCGGTTGATCATATAGCATCTAACGCAGAGGGACACGAAATAATCAATATCCTTAGAACTCAAGAGAGGTTAAAATAGG